>JAIUZE010074736.1:8396-81077 GCA_022085475.1 Heliosperma pusillum | reverse complement strand
CTTCACCCAAAATATACGAGTCTCCAAACTAGTCTTCAAAATCTTCCCCTATAAGAAATGACAAGAAAAATATTATTAGAACTTAAAACTTGATTTTCCAAAATTAAAGTGTTGAAAACGATTTTGACGGAATTGAAATTAAACCGTACTTGAAGATGGAGAGCGAAGAGGAGATTCTAGAAATATAAGTTATGACGGATTTAATTAAGAAATGAAGGTTTTATGATGATTTTGCTCAAGAACGACGAAGAACAAATGAAGAACGACGAAGAACGTTCAAGAACGATGAAGAACGATCAATTTGATCTTCAGTTGATTTGTTGTAAAATGAAAAGTTGTTTGTGAGTAATGGAGGGTGAGGGAGCCGTGTATTATAGAGGAAATATGGAGTCGGATTTTGAAATTGTTGTTACGGAATTGACTCGGTTTAATAATTATATTACGGTAATTGATTAAATATTAAGTTAATTAAATTACATATCAAGATATTATGTTATTGTAATCAAAAGAAATGAAAATATCAAGGCCTAAGAGAGGTGGAAGAGCCGTGTGAAATAGGTAGGAACCGGGTCTGATTTTGCTCGATTTGCGTAATTTAAACGGACGGATCGATAAAGTTAATAAATATCTAGATATTATTATTAGTTTAATCAAAACAATGAAAATATCTCAAGTGAGTGGAAAAGGATGACATGGGCGTGTGACTCATGCCAAAGTCGAGTTTCGGGTTTGTTTCGGGATTTACGATGACTCGGGAATAGTTAAATGACGTTCGGGATTAAACCGTAAAAGTTATTCTTTAAATTCCGAATAAATTCAAAATAATTATATTAAATTATCATAAATTCAAATAAATCTTAATAAAAATAAATTAAATTTATTATTTTTCAAATATAATTTCGGTCTTTAAAATTACGAGGTGAGTCGGGAAAAGTCAACGAAAGTCAAAGTCGACTTAAAAGTCAAGAAAAGTCAAAGATGACTTAAAAGTCAAGAAAAGTTAATGACGACTTAAAAGTCAAGAAAAGTCAATGACGACTTTAAAAAGTCAAGAAAAGTCAAAGACGACTTAAAAGTCAAGAAAAGTCAAAGATGACTAAAAAACGGGATTTTCATGAAATCTCTCAGAAATTCCAAATACGAACGCGGAATTTCAAAATACGACTCGAAACAATAAATTCTATTTTAAAAACTTAAGTCTACTGAAAAGTGTCCGTTAATATTTTCCCTAGAAAAATAGGGTATATTTCGGGTTGTTACAATTTTGGCATGAGCGGAAAAATAAAGCAAGCAAATAATAAATCCTAGTATGGCCACCTAGCTAATCTAATTAACTAGTAGATTACAAAATTGGAAACCAACTCCTTGGCCCCTTGCTTTTTCATGGCACCGTCTTTTGGAGCACCGACTTCAGGAATCTTCGTCTTCATAATAATTAATTACAAAAAGATACAAATAAAGATCCTACTATACATTTGATCTAAAAATGAAATTAAATTATTACAAACGGCGATACGAGATCGCAAATAAAATTACAACCGAATCGGTATTCCCTTACATTACGGGTAATACCAATTAAAATAATGTAGGCCATACTAGGTACAACTTGCATTAAAAATTAAATAAATGACATTCATTCATTCAAAAATAACAACATAAATAAAATGCTGTAAAAATCATACCAAAATCGCCCTTAACACTTATCATGCTCATTCTAGCTCGGTTTTATGGATTTAATCGATTTTAAACCATTTAAAAATCAATAATCAACACTTAAATCGTATTTAAGCTCAAAATAATTATCTAAACTGATTTAGAACTCAAAATTAGTCCCCACTAACTTTGTTTGTATTTAATTAGTTCGAATTGATCGTATTTGCTAAATATAGAGGTTTAATCATAACATTTATGAAGTAAACCCAAAATAAAATATAAAAATCATAAAAATTTTAAACCAAAAATTTTGTACATTCTGGAACATTTCCAGGAACTCTAAAAAACAGAAAAAATTGCCCAAAATTTTGAATAAAGTTTATGAACAAATAACATAGTATTCAACGGTTTTATCAAATAATATAGTAAAATAGTGAAACAAATTATAAAATTTCACCAAGATGATATAAATCAGATTATAAAATGTACCAAAAATTTTCAAGACCAGAAAAGGACGTTTCAATTTTATGATCATAATAATCTCACTTTATTGACTTTTATCTTATAAAAATCAATCATCATGCAAAACTTAATTAAAAGTCACGAAACTTTACATACAGTATGTACAACATGCATGTGAGATCATATCAAAATTTCATGGCCAGAATCAACATGCAACTAGTTTTAGTTAACTTTTCACATAAAATATGCATATTAACATGATTTAAAGGCCATAAATCAAAATAAATAGCAAATTAATCCATACAATCACCAAATTTGACCAAAACCATTTTGAGGTCAGTAGGTATGCATGCAAATCAAAAATTTCGTGCAAACAAACTTTGAACACAAATTTTCAATTTTACCCAAGTTATCGTATAACTCCATTTTAATGCCTAAAATCGACATGCATGTAACAATTGAGCTTTGATACCACATGAAAGTCCTAGACCTCTAATTAGACACTTCTAATTAGTTCATTAAATTACATTAACTTAATGATTTGGGATCTAGTTATCATGCATGCAAATAAAGTATAAAAGAAAAGATAAGACGAAAACATCCTTACATGGGGTATTTTCGGTTCAATATGGGCACAATAAAAACTCCTTCTTATTGTTCTTGAGCATGAAATTAATGGATGATCCTCCATAAAACAACCTCCAAAGTAGAACGTCTCCTTCTTGTTGCACCCAAGATTAAACCCAAATAATCTTACCTTATTATTAACTACATAATAAGTAAGACATAATACTACTAATATTAGTATATTACTACACTATTAATATGTAGAGAATATTAGTTTGCATGTGAGTTTTAGAGAGAAGTTGAGGATTTTATAGAGATATCTAAAACAAATGAAAAATGAATGAGCAAAATGAAATGAACAACCAAGTGCACTATTTATGGGCACTTGGCCGGTCATGCTCTCACCAAAAGGGTGATAATTTTGCTTATTATATTCTCATGCAAATGACTTGAGTGTGGGTAAGAAAATGATAATGATCATGTGTCATACCATGTCATAATCACTTGGTGGAGTGTGGATTTAGTAGAGAATAAACATGATTGTTTTTCTACTAGCTAAAACCGGTCCAAGTGTCTCATATGGACCATTTTGATTTTTTGATATTTGTCCCACAAATACTTATTAATCATATGCTTAATTATCTTGCATAATTAAGTGTTAATTTGATCATATAACAATTATATGACTCAAATTAATAAACAATATGTACTTAACTTTTAAGTGATATTTTACCATTATAGCAATATATAATGGGTACCACAATGCCCAGTTAATTTATTTTACAACTCCTTGTAAATATAATTAACTAATTACCTCTACCTCAAAATATATGCATAACCTCAACTAATTTAATGAATTAACGATTAATCATTAAATTAAATCTTATTTAATCGTATTAAAATAAGACGTAAAATTTATTCAGTCAGTTATCGTATAACTGACTAATAAACTTAAGTGGAATGAGTTCGCAACTCAATTTCCAATGAATAACTCTCGTAACTAAACGTACATATCAAATATATGTAATGCACTAATTAAACTGTATCGTATACAAATAATTAGTATTCTATTTGGGTCTCATCCTATAGGTGTGACCTAAAGGGATCAGTTGATTACCGCCGTCATACGAAAATAACGTCAAACTCTAGTCAGCTAAGCATTACCGATTTACGTTAATCAACTGACGTGGAGTATCAAAATATACTAATCATGCCACGTATATTCCAAATGAGATTTATTATATAAATGCACTATTGTGGAGGACACTTAACTTACTCCAACAGGTTCTTCTTTTCAACTCGAGGTACAAGCTATTTCCCAGGAAGCTAAAATCCCGGTGGTCGGGACCATTCTTGATCACCGAGGTAGAGAGATATAATGACTTCGAGTTGGCAAGCAAAGATGGCCAAAGATTCAAAGTGAATGGGCAACGAATCAAGCTTTACAAGGAAGGTTCTCTCATTGGGGTAGTCGAGGCTTTGTACCTCAAGCCGACTACCCTTCATTAATTCTTGAACAAGAACGGGTTTTGTGAAGTCCCCCAAGAATCACAAATTTGTATATTTGTATATATTTCTTACTCATTTACTAATTCTTGTTATATATTAGTTTGCATGGAAATTGGTTAAATTGACGATAATGAGGTCGAATTTTTGTTTGGCCAATTGAATCATTAATTAAATCAATTTCCCATTACTTTGTTAATTTCGTAATTTTTGGTGCAATTTTGGTCAATGAGAGTGTGAGGGAGAGATTTAATGTGGTGTGTGATTGTTTTATAAGATGAAATGAAGGAAACATGGCGGAATGCAAATGGAGAAGCGAGAAATCGAACAAGAATGAAGAATTTTGGTCCAAAGGCTCGAAAAAGACGAGTCACGCTCGTGAGATTTGAGTCACGTCCGTGACTGATGAAGCAAGCCAGTGAAAACACGAGAAATACATCTCACGACCGTGAAACCCATTTCACGGTCGTGAAACAAGTTTCACGGTCGTGAAATGCTTTCACGGTCATGAGATTGTGACACAAAATATGCAGGAACTTTGCAAAATCAGTTCACGGTCGTGACTTTATGCTTCACGGTCGTGAAACCTATCTCACGCTCGTGACTAATATCTCACGGTCGTGAAATGCTATAAATCGTAATTTCTTTTCCTTCTTTACTTCGTTCTTATCCTTTCCCTTCTTCTTCATTAACCAGATAAACACAATCACAAAACCCCTTATCTCACTAAAACAACCAAATCTCCCTCAAAACTTCATCTAATCAGCTCAAATCTTCCCCAAATTGCTACAAAAACTCTTCTTGTTCAATTATAAACATAAAAATAGCCATTCTTTCACCTTATAAACACCAAAAAACTCAAAAAAATCGATTTTCAAACCTAGGGTTTCAAAAATCCGAATTTGGGGATCTCTTTTTTGGGTTAGTTTTCAAGCTTTCTACTTCAATAGAAAGTAGTTTTGGGGTTAATTGAAGGTTTTGCAAGTGTTTGTAATCGTTTTTAGAAACCTTTTTTTAGCAATTTTTCTTTTTGAAAAGCTTGTGTTCTTTGAACAACAATGGTGGGACAAGGGAAAGGCAAAGCAGCAGCATCAAGGACTACGAAGAGAAGGAGGGGAAGCGGGTCCAACAACCCAAACCCAGATGAAGACTTGGAGATCGAGCAAGTTCCAAATTTTTCGGAAGTGGTCTTTGAGACGGACGCTCATAGACAAGCCTTTGCAGGGATTCAAGGGTTGGAAATGGAGCCTACCGTCTTCCTATGCCACGACGTCATACGTCGTTTAGGCTTGACGGAACATATGCAGAATTTTTTCGCGGCTACGGGTATGACTACTTTATTCTCTATGCATGAGCTCTCATATCGGAGTCTCACGCTTGAATTTTTAAGTAGTTTAAATAGTTGCGTAAATGCTGAAAATAGACCTTGTTTTAGTTTTCGTCTTGCCAACATTTCACATGTCGTCCCCATGAATGCTTTTGATGCCATATTGGGGTTGGAAATCCCTTCTAGAAGGGATTCTGAGGAGCCTAAGGGATATAATTTGAACCCGCTTTGGGAGGCCTTGACCGGGAGGATTTTGACCGATTTCCGGCGAAATTCGGCCTTCTTAATTCACCACCATGTGCCCCGTTTTTGGCACAGGTTAGTGTCAGGCACCTTCCTCTGTCGGCAGGAGCTGAACAACCTGACCCATCTTGACCTGACCCTCTTAAAGTCGCACATGAATGTGCAAGGGTCGAGGGAAAACTTCACCTTTCCCCTAATGCATGAAATTTTTAGGAGGTGGAGGAAGTTGGGAAAGACCACCGTGGCTCGTAAGCAGACGGTGGTCATAGGGGGTTTGGTAACTTTTATGGCTAAGCACTTTGACCCCGACTTCAATAGTGATGGGGCGTACGAGGCTTTACCCAGGCTGACACTTCTAGACGAGACTTCCCTACTCCACTCAAATTGGATTAGGATTGACCGGGCTAAAGGATATCTTTGGGTAATCAAGGATGCCACCCCCTTTTACCTACCTTGTCATAGATTCCCGACTTTCGCGCCTAGGAGCGACTTAGTAGATAGGCGACCTAGCTACCTGCTACCGGTGACGATGACAGGTGGTAGAGCCTCTTCTAGTGGCGTTAGGGAGGAGGGAGAGTCTCCCCAGCAACCTCGACCCCGACCCAGACCTACACCGAGTCATAGTGCACCTCAAGTAACATTGCATGTTCCCCTTTTTCGCTTACCACATCTGCAAGCACCATATTCCCCACGCAGTTTTGTGAATATTCCTCCCTACCCCTTTGAGTACCAGGGGTATGTTCACCCCGACCCTACCATCTCCCCCCAAAGTGACTACCTGACCGGTCTCATGCAAAACATGCATTTGAACATGCATGAAGACCGGGTGAACAATTATTATGCCATCTACCCCAACTACTACTTGCTGGCTAACCAAGGGTACATTGACCCGAACGGGTTTTTGCCAAGCTGGGCACAACGTGATGTGTTGTTCCCCAACCATGGAACCCAGGGAGGGGTAGGCGGCATGGAGACCGGGGGAGACCGCGAGGATCGGGAAGAGGGTGGTGGTGGTGGTGGGGATGAGAATGAGGATGAGATGGAGACCTTTTGAGGAGGTTTTGTGTTTTGGTTGATAATTGGAAGAGTTGGAGTGGTGTCTAGGTGGCTTGTTTAGCATCTACCCCCTCCCCTCTAGTGCGTGTTTCCTTTTCTCCTCTCTTTGATTGATATGAATTGCTCCTTTAACTTGTAAATTGTTTTTTTTTGTTGTGTTGGTTGCCTCGGTAACATTGGAGGCGGGTGTCCATCCCATCGGACACCAATCTTTTGCTCCTTCTTGGAAAATCCAAATTGACAAACAACATTCATTGCATTTAGATAATTCTCATGCATCACGTAGTTGCACTTTTAGGTGCCATTTTTGGACTTTCCCGTGGTAGGTACCCCCATAAGGGGCATTGCATTTATGCACATTACCGCCGCGAGGAGACTCTGATATGGCACACCTAGTTTGTTTATTATCTGGACTTTCTTGTGGGAGGTACCCCCATGAGGGGCATTGCATTTATGCACATTACCACCGCAATGAGACTCTAGATTAGCATATAGTTTAACTTGCATTTACTTAGATCATGCACTTTGTATTATATCATTTTGCATTTAGTCTTACGAATATTGATTAGTTCATGCATTTCATATAGAATTAGTTCATTTGCATAACTAACCCTCTTGTATATATTGTTCATATTGTGAATATTCATCAAAAATAAAAAAAAAACCCAAAAACAAGTTTTTATTTTTCAAAATATTTAATAAAAAAAAACCAAAAACATGTTCTTTTCCTTTTAGAAAACCATTCAAAAATCCAAAAACATGTATGTCTTTACTTTCAATAATCCTATTTCATACATTGAGGACAATGTTTGTTCCTATGTGGGGGATGGGAAACTATTTTCATAGTTTGAAAAATTTGAAAAAAATCCAAAAACAAGTTTTATTTTGGATTTAAAATCATTCAAAAATCCAAAAAAATTGAAAAAGTTTGAAAAATCCTAAAAATTAGCTTGTTTATATCTTACTTTGTATATATTTGCATTGCTTTTTCTTCTAACCTCCATACATAGGTCCGCTACACATCGCTTAAGAGACACATAGAAGGGATTAAGAAGACCGCCATGGTATGATCGTTCTTATTCCTTCCCCTTCTTTCTTTGTTTACTTCTTACCACATGAGGAGTTTGGAGGAATTGTTGATGATTGCGATGTGGATTTTGATGAATTGGCGGTTGTGTGACTTATGTGTTGTTAGGAGGCTTAATTAGATTAATTGTCACGTAGTTCACTAGAGCATCTGCATTAGTTTGTATATATGTTGCTTAATTCTAGATCATGGCATGTAGTTGCATTTAGGAGAACTTTTTAGAAAAATGTCTAATTTGGAAATTGAACAAGCTTGGATAGACCCTTGTAGATACTTATTTTTGCTTAGCACTTTGCCTATTAAAATAGATTTTGAAACACCTAATAATGTGTATTTTTAGTATAATTTTCGCACCGTTTCCTAGAGCCTAGTCAAGGGCTTGCATTTACCATCTTGACCATCCCCATGGTGTGAAAATTCCTTGGTGAACGCTTTTCTAGGTGATTCTCGAGGCCATGTAATTGTCCAATCATCACATTTCACTACATTTGACAAAAAGAAAATTTTTCCATCACAAGTTCAAAAAAATTGAGTTCAAACACAATTGAAAATAAAAGCTTGAAATTTTGCATATCTTTGCCTTAGTCCTAGCTTAGGGAGTGCATATGGAGACTTTTAGGCTCTTCTAGAGTACCCTCGATACATATGGGGTCGCTCTCGATGTTGCTACGGCGATGATTTGCCTATTGTTGGTCTCCGCCGCACACCTTTCGCTAGGCTACCTTGTTTTCAAAAAGCACCCAAATCAAGCAAAAAAAAAATCAAAGACAAAAAGAAAAAGAAATCACAAAAAAAAAAAGAAAAAGAAAAGAAAAAGAAATCAAATAAGAACTCAAGCATCTCGTTTCCTTACCTTTTTGATGATTACTCCTACATAACATGGCTAAGAGGGGACGACCCTTCCTTTCACTTAGGTGAGAGGCGGAATTCCGATCCTACAGTGTCTTCTAACACCATGGGGCCCTCGCTTTCCATCCCGCCTTATCACCCTTGACAAAGCTTTCTAGTGAACGTGAACGAATATACTAATTTTACACAATAAAGAGGTGATTCATTTCTATCTTTTTAGGCCTAGTTCTTTGTAAACCTAGTAGGTACATAGGAACTTGCATGCTTGAAATTTTTCCATTTTAGATGAATCCCGGCGCATGGATGAGGCATGTTGCCATTTGCTTTTGTAGATGCATTCTCATATGTTTTGTGTGCTTTATTGCCTAGAATGCATCGGAGTTTTGGCAAGACTCCACTTCCCTTGCAAGAAGGTATCCTACCTCATGGCCTCATGGGTACCTTGTTGCGAGTTGAAGGGACGGAGCAAGGCCCGTTAATTGCCTTGTATCGGTTAGGTTTAGCGTAGTTAAATAAGGGTCTTGACTATTGTTCATCCTTACTCGGGACGAGTAAGGGTTTGGTTTGGGGAGATTTGATATAGTGTCATTTCACCCTACATTTTCACCCCTTTTTGTCTCGTTTTGCTTGTCTTTAACGCTCCCTAAGAGCGTTTCTACGTGTTTTACCTTCTTCTAGCATATTTCTCGCTTTTATCGTGTTTTTGTAGGTAAACCGTCATTTGAGGCGAGTTCTACCTAGTTTTGATCATCAAAGAAGAAGGTGAATCACTCGGAGGACCCACGGCATACCTTGGGGGCCCCACATACCCTTGGGGGACCCTACTCGATGCGCCAAAGCTCTCCCGAGTCAAGGCAAGTGAAACCGGGAAGGAAGCAACAAAGTCAAGCAAAGGAAGAAGGGAAAGGAGCATTTCACGGTCGTGAAAGTTATCTCACGGTCGTGAGATGCCTTTCCAAGAAGATGGATTTTCGAGCATTTCAGCTCACGACCGTGAAATGGGTTTCACGGTCGTGAAAGCTAAGTCACGGTCGTGAAACTTGTTTCACGGTCGTGACTTGTTCGTGAAAGAAGACCCTGCTCTGCCAATTATCTCACGACCGTGACTTGCAGTTTCACGGTCGTGACTTTGCCAGTCCATGAAGCCTTTCGAAGCCCATCTTCCTCCATTTTTGTAAACCTATAAATAGACCCTCTTATGTAATTAGAGGGCACGAAACCCTAGATCTAAAACCCTCATAGAATTAGTATTTAATCTTGTATTAATCTTCCATAATTAAGCAAATTAGTTGGTTAATTAGTAATTTCGACTTGGTTTAGTGTGGAACTTGGTTTATATTCAAAGATTTGTGACAAAATCTTGGTTATTGATATCAAAGTTCTCACTTTCTCTAAGTTGGTACAATTTCTTTACTTAATCTTGTCTTTAATTAAGTTTTCATTTCAATTCTTGTTATCTACTCATTGTTAATTAGAAAATGTTTATTGTTGTTGATTCCCTTTTGCAATCCTTAGTTAATGTTAAATTTCCTTTGAATATGAGTGAGTAGTAATCTTGCTAGGGTTATGTGGGGGATTATGGGTTCTAGTATGAGTTAATGTGTTCTTGTTGGGGTTAATAGTTGATTATTATCTTGTCTCCAAGCTATGCTTATAACATATTTGATGAAATGCCTACTTGAGTTTGCATGAATCTCTCGCTTGTTTCGAATACCATAAGATTGAAAGTCGTGGTTTTTCGTAAAACCGCTAGTTTGGCAAACCGTATCTAGTAACGCGATAGATAATTAGAGTGGGTTTGAGGAGGAATTGTAAGAACGAAATCCTCAATTCACTTTCCTAGACTAGATGACATTTCAACTACTAGACCCGACTCTTTCACTCGACTTTACTACCCATATGAACCCATTCACACTAGTTTTCCCTCTTATTCGATAAAAATCCAATCTTTCTCGTCTTAAACTCCTTTTGTCGTTTTTATTTGTTTTTAATTGTTGTTATTTAGTTTAGTAAACAAATCCAAACCCAAAATTACATTGTGACTTGCAAGAGACTTTAGTAGACTTTTAGATCATCTCTAGACACCAACCGTCCCTGAGATCGACACTCTTACTACACCAACTATTTCAACATCAACGGGTGGTAATCAAGGGTTAAGCAAAGCAACCACATTTACTTTTGATTCATTGGATGACTTAGAATCAACAATTAGGGGAAGTTCATCAACATCTTCTCAACCAACTCCTAGCCAATCAACTCAAGTACAATCAAGAAGAGGGAGGAAGAGGAAGGCTACATGAAGAAAGCAACCTCTAATCTTTTTTATATTCGGTGCACAAATACTGAATTTTCACCTAAATTGGATCTACTTGGAGCACCAAAACTAAATCCCCCATATGGATTCATTCCCCATAAATTAATCAACCATTGACTTGATCATTTGAATTAAACCCAAAAAATTCTTAACCAAAAAATAGCATCATCTAGCAAACAAAAATCTAAGGACAATAGTGAAGAGGATGGACAAACCTGAGACCGTTCTTCATGTAATTTAAAAAAAAATTTAGATCAGAGTTCATCGTCTAACAAAAAAACTCAACAACGATAAAGATGAGGATAAGGGTTAACTAACGAAAAATCTCAACTCGATCAGGAGATGTCGATGTGAATAGCGTATGGAGTGAGAGAGAATGAAATGGAGCTTAGCTGGTAGTGTAGGATGATTTAGGCGTATGTTTTCATCAAATGACTAGTTTTGATTAAGTTTTAGATTGGTCTTTTTATGTTTGAGATTGGTCTTGTTGACTGATTTTTTTGTTATTTATGTGGTAAGAGGATAAAATGTGTCCTTTTACTAAATTAGATCCAGGTAAGCATGAGAAGTTAGCCACATCACCAAGTTAACGTTTAAAACTAACAGAGTGAAAACTTAACATTATGATCATGAGAATATATATAAAGGGGCTGGTTAAAATCGACGACGTTTTAGGAAATATCGACGACGTTTTCATTACGAAAGACGATAATGCCCTTATGAACTTAAACTCTCTATCTCTCTTCTATCTCTAATTCTCCCAAAATCAAATACAACTAATTCAACTAAAAAAATTAAAAAATTATAACAACAACAATTTTACTAAATCGAACAACAACAATTTCACTAAATCGATTATCATGACGGACGAACAATCTTCAGTATGTTTACAAATTATTCAAAATTTAAATTTGTCATTTTTTTTCCCGGAATCCGTTAATTGTTTGTTTATACTTAATTAAGTTAATTGATTTACGTTACGTCTTAGTTAGTTAAAATTCAAATCAAATGCGGATTTTTTTAAAAAAAACTGGGAAAAATACCATGGCCAGACGAAGAACTGGATGTCATGGACCATGGCCAGACATCCATTTCCAACGTCTGACCATGGCAAGACATTGGAAATGGAGGTCCAGTCATGGCCAGACATCCATTTCCAACGTCATGGACCATGGTCAGACGTTGGAAATGGATGTATGGCCATGGCTGGACCTCCATTTCAATTGTCTTGACATGGTCAAACGTTGGAAATGGATGTCTGGCCATGGTCCATGACATCCAGTTCTTCGTCTGACCATGGTATTTTTTTCCAGTTTTTTAAAAAAAAAATCCGCATTTGAATTTTAACTAACTAAGACGTAACGTAAATCAATTAACTTAATTAAGTATAAACATACAATTAACAGATTTCGGGAAAAAAATGACAAATTTATGATTAATTTGTAAACATACTTCTGTTCGTCCGTCATGATAATCGATTTAGTGAAATTGTTGTTGTTCGATTTAGTGAAATTGTTGTTGTTCGATTTAGTAAAATTGTTGTTGTTCGATTTAGTAAAATTGTTGTCGTAATTTTTTAATTTTTTTAGTTGAATTAGTTGTATTTGATTTTGGGAGAATTAGAGATAGAAGAGAGATAGAGAGTTTAAGAGCATAAGGGCATTATCGTCTTTCGTAATGAAAACGTCGTCGATGTTTCCTAAAACGTCGTCGATGTTTTACAATCCGGTATATAAAGTACAAGGTTATAAGTGTGGGTTTAATTAAATAGAGGGTTTACCTTATAGGAATTGAAAAAACGAAAAGTTACCTTGTAGAAAAATCCAAAAGAATTTTCTAGTGTTATTTTGTCTCATATCTTCTTAGTATAAAAAGATAAGTCTTTTAAACTCCTCTTATTGGTCCCTTATTTTGAGGAACTAAAATGCCAATTTTTTTCTTTTTGAACGTGTCTTTCATAATTTAAGGAGAGTTTATTTCTTTCCTTTTTTTCTCAAGTACAACTCTACCAATTTTTATAGATATCCAATTTACAACCTACAATTCTATCAGTTATATAAATATATACAATCAACTATACAACTCTATACATGATATTGAAAATAAATTATGAAAGTCTACAAAATACACATTGAAAAGTTACAAATTTACAATGAAAAATAATAAAATAGATTGATACCTTGAAATCAAACCTTAGAAAATATTGTCAGAAAATAAGCTAACTAAATATTTATATAATTTTGGAAAAAATCAATGCTTAGCATTATTTTCGAGTAACAAATTTACAAAAAAAAAATCTAAATTAAGTAAAAAGTTACAACAATTATGTGAATCAATCATTAACCTCTTGCCTTCACCTTTCGATAGGCGTGGAATTTAATGTAAAATAGTAAAAAATTAGTACAAGATACATAATTTGACAAAATTAAAAGCATATTCAAAAAAACATATAATTAAAATGAAAATATACAAGTATATAAATGGTTTTTGAGAATAATAAATAGATTGATTATTATATTTTTTTTAAAAACCGAATCTAATTCTAATAAAATTAAAAAAAGGTGCAAATAAATAATAAAATACACAAGTACGGGAATTTGAGATCAAGAAGTACAAGTCTTAACAAAAAATAGAATTAGGTGCAAAAACACTTAATTTTTTTTGAAAATAATAAATAAATTGATACCTCAAAATCAAACCTGAAAATATTGTTAGTAAATAAATTAACTAAAAATTTACATAATTTTTGGAAAAATCAATACTTAAAAATTAGTCGTGCATTATTTTCGAGTATTTATAAGTTTTAGATTATTTTTACACTTTTTATTTTGTAACATTCTTTACATCAAATGATAATGATGCGTAATTTAGATTATATGCCCGCCGAGTTTCCAATTGATAACATTTTTTTACCCCAAATCTAATTATATTATTTTCAATTTTTTCATAATTGTGTTTTACAATAATTTTTGTCAAATGAAATGTTTAAGTTTCTACATAAAAATTATAAACATCACTTGAATATAATATAGGAAATATATATTGAAAAAATTAAAAGATTTTTTACTTTTTTTTTAATGATACATTCCTAAATTAATTTTTTATGATGTAAATTTCACTTTGGTTCATATAATAATACAAAATTGTAAGAGTGCTCTAAGAATATATTTAAGAGACTTAAACGATTTCGGGTTGATATCAAGTTCCAGAAGACTACTATTTATAATCACATGATCACTCCACCTTATGATAATTTTCCGATGTGGGACAATTCTACTATTTATATGTAGTATATTCACCACACGTACATTATTTTTCAATGTGAGACAAATAACATATTAAGTAGTTCACCATCAAATTATAATACTTTTCTAAATTATTATTTATGGAACTTTCCTAAATTAATTTTGCTGATGTAAATTTCATTATTGTGGAGATAATAATAAAAACTTTTAACAGCTTTTTAAGACTATACTTAAGACTTAAGAGACTCCAATGTCTCCTATTTATAATCATATTTATGATCGCTCCACCTTAAGATAAATTTCTTATATGGAAATCAATTAAATTCAAGGTACAAATCCAACAAATTTTCACCTTGGCTTGAATTGTCTCGTAACCAGGCAGATGTACCTGATGCATTCTATAGATGCGAGATGTACCAGATAGTCTTACCGTGTTTTGCCTTAGATATTTCCCACCAAAGGGCAATAAGGTACCCCAATCATTTTAGCAAGTCTAAACAATGTTGCAACTTGAATTGGTATGTGGAACTGCCTTGGTACACATGTTAGTTGGGTTTTCAGCGGTTCCCACTTTGTTCACACTAATCTTATGCTTACTTCTTAGAAGGTGATACGTGGAATCAATGTGTTTAGTTCTCTCTTGATGAATTTGATCCTTAGTCAAGATTGTCACATTACACAATAGCTTGATCTAGATGTAAACCCTAATAATTAATCATTCCTTGTAACCAGATTCCCTCTTTAGCTCTTGTTGCCAATGCCATATACTCTGCTTTTTAAATAGATAACATTATTTTAGGCTACAAAATTAATGTAGCCTTTCCACTCACAACCAAAACCCTAGGAGTTAAAACATAACTAGTAATAAATCTTATGCTATCTATCTCTCCGGCCATTATAATCAAGGTCCTAATACCTTGGCCCTAAATACTTTGTATCACCTCCAGAAACGAGATCACCTCCACATGCACGTTATGAATCTCGATATGAATCTCGTGTTATTTATTTACGTACGTTTATTAATCATTGTTTTATTAGTTTTAATTTATATTTAATAAAATTTAATAAAATGATACTTAGTTAATAAGATCCGAATTTGTATTAAAATTTTAAAAGGTACATGCTCTATTTTCCGCCGTCTATAGTATTTTGGTGGGCACCCGAATGATAGTTATCAAAATCCCGTTTTGATTGTACAATTCTACGATCTAAAAACGCTTAACCGATCCCAGATCTAACGATTATATCTTTTGCTGTAGAATCTTACGATTCTATTCATTTGAAAATTATAGAGGTGGGATCATAATATGATCATAAGATCCGGTTTTATAGTAAAATTATAAATATAAATTTCTATATAATGACATTGTAAATCCAAATTTCAATTGAGTAAGAAAAACATTTTCATACAATGATAGTCAAATCATTAATTATTAATATTTTATAGATAAACAAATATTGAGTTTAAAAGAAATGTTTTTAGCAAATAAAAAAGTATATTTAGTGAGTTTGTAAGATATTACAATCCTACAAACTGATTCAACGGATTCGATCTCATTTACTCTATCGATTTAAAGTAAAATCTCAATTCTAATAACATTGTCCTGAACTCTACGCTAGTAATTTAGGAATTAAAGTGGTAAGTAGTGAAATGGCAAGGACATGATGAGTAGCTTGGGTTGGGTGAATCGAATCCCAAAACACGTAATTTGATGGGTTTGAACATAAAGCAGCCCCGACATTACATAGCTCGCCCGACTCGATTGTTCCAGTTCCACAACATCTTTGTACTGTTGCCTTTATTCCTGCATATTTTTTCGCATTAAAAACAAAATTTAAAGGAGTAGGCCCTTGATCCTCTAAAATATGTGGTTGATTATGTACTTGATACTCGAGTATGTTTTGACTTCTACTTTTCTAGAACGGAGTATTGGCCAATCATGTATAAATTTTGAGAAAAAAATGTGTCATACTTACTCATGGCTTCAGACTGGCCGGGCTGGGCTTGCCCCAACACGTTTTAACCAAGCCCATAGAATAGGACAGGTTGGGCTGCTAGGTGTTTGACCCGGGCACGGCCCTGAGGCGGGACAAGGGCGGGTCGGGCCTGACATAAATATGTACTTCCTCCAATTTAGGGTGATGTTCCATTTTCTTTTTGATACAAGAATTACAGAAATCAATTTAAATCACACAAAACACACTGTCTCACATTCAATTAAATTTGTACCACAAAACAACTCACAAATAAGGAAAGAGGTAGCATCATCTAACTTAACTAAAAAAAGAAACAGATAAGATCACTCTCAATTGGAGGAAGTATATTTGTTTTCCCAAAATTGACGGCGCAAGGTGGGTTAGGCTGAAAAAATAAAACCCGGGCCTGACTTAGGGTACGGGTTGGAGTGGGCTTGGCATGGGCTGGGCAGGGCCGGGTTGACCCGCCCTTTTCCCATGTCTAGTCATTCTAGATCAATTAGTCTCCAAGAAGATGAGAATATGCGCCTTAAATTAAATACAGGTCATATATCATACATATAAGTAGGGGTGAGCAAAATCGGGTACCCGATACGGTTTTAAAATCCGTATCGGGTACCCGGTTTTTCTAAGGCCAAAAAATAATACCCGGATATGACTCGGTTTAACCGGGTACCCGCTTTCCGTATACCCGGTTAAGCTTGGTACCCGAAAACCGTATACCCGGATCCGGTTTAATTAATAATGGTCAAAACTCAAAATTTGATTTCACAAAATTAGTTACGGCCCAGTACTAGGATGCCCATATAATCTAATAGGCCTATTATTACGAATCAGAACTACTTGCAAAGTTAGTTTTAAGATGTCAAAATGCAAACTTTCATCGCTTCACATAAAACATTGACACTCACAAAGTAGTTACATACGATACATTGCAAATATCACATCCAAAGATTGACGCACAAAGTTTCACACTGATATTACATATCAAACCCAAAATTTCACGTACAACTTATTTTTTTGTTATTTTTAATTAAACCGTGTCAAAAACCATATACCCGGTTTTGATTTTCACAACCCGAACCCGACCCGGTTTTTAAAAAACCGTATCGTATATCCGGAAATTCGTTTCGTGTACCCGGAAATCCGTGTAATTAAAACCGTATACCGTATCGTATCCGTATATTAAAACTGTATCGTATATTTTTGCCCAGCCCTACATATAAGTAGATGGAAAAAAAATCTTTTCCTCTTTTCTAGCTGTTTCGCTTCGTCTTACCTATTTATTTGACTCGGTTTTCATCTTTTTTGACAAACGAAGCGCACACTTAATCGCATTACAATAGAGAGGATGTGAGATTTGAACCTGGATCTGTTGTCCATGATACCTCCGTATTAAAACCAATACACTAAAACATCTTTGGTTGACTCGTTTTTCATTGAAAAAGGATAGAACCGTCTTAAATAAGAACTTACGGTCGTAGATGGAGACAGTAAGTTGTATCACACTACATGAATGAGTTTCAATTATAGAAGAATAGTTTTTTTCACAATTTTGCCTTCAAACATTATTCTAACATTAACTTCTTAAATAATTAATGAGTTGTGAATAGGAGAGAAAAACTATACTCAATATTATCTATATGTGATAAAAAAATGTAGCAAAAGTTAGAAAGCATTTTTAAATAATACTGAAAAAATAAGTATTTGTTGTTTTGAGTCGTATTCAAAACTATTTATTAATATGGTGTCCACGTAGGCTTGGGTTTTCAAAACCTGAAATACGGAACAAACACGTCATTGGGAACAATGGCGTGTCTTTAATTTTTTTTTTTCAATTTTTTTTTTTTAAAAAAGAAAAAAAAATATGTGTACTGTTCACAGACACGCCATTCCGTACTTTTAATCCATTTTTGTAAGCTTGCATTTTCCTACTCACTAGAATCACGCCATTGCCAATGATGTCTTTCCTCCGTGTTTTTGGTTTGCGAAATCCGATCCTACGTTGACACCATTTTGATAAATAGTTTTAGCATTATTTTAAAAATGTTGTCCAAAAGTTATGAGACATAATCAATTCTGTGTTTTTTAAGATGAAAGAAATATACTGTAGGAAAAGGTTGAAATGAATGAGTTTAATATGGATATGGACGTTACGTCGTTTACAATACATTATGTTTGAACAATATGGAAGGAAAGAATTACCATATTTATGAGGGCGGTTAATCATATCCATGATAGGTGTGTAAATATCAGCATATTCAAATCTAGCATCAGAGTGTTGAGAGTACAAGTGATTAAGCATGTTTTGTAACTTGGTATTGTCGAGGCGAGCATCTGAATTTTGATGAGCAACGCAAGCACGGTGTGATAGATGATGGCTGGGCAAAATGCTACCAATACTCACTTGTACAGGCAAGCACCCTAGTGGCGGAACCCCGGCCACTGCGAATCGCCTTCCTCCTAGCTTATAAAGTGACTGTGGAAACCATTTACATGGGTTAATTGTTATCAAACTTTGCTTTCCAAGTTATCGACCTTCGAAAATTTAAAATTTTCACGTAAAAAAAAAATTTTACTGCACTTGAGTTTATGTGCCAAAAACTTCAATTAAAATATTAATGCAAGCGGGAATTTAAAAATACACAAGTTCTTGTTTATGAAAGTATATGTCTTAAAATTAAAACGGGTCATAATACCGTCGTTAGACAATCCATTAGTTAATTGTGATCTATTTTTTTTCAAAAAGGCTACCCATACACAATGTGTATGGAAAAGCCATACACAACCAATAGGACGGTGACATGTGGCAAACTTGAGTTAACCTATAATAGTTAGTTTATGGTTAGGTTAGTCAAAAAGGCTACACATACACAATGTGTATGAAAAAGCCATACACAACCAATAGAAATGTGACATGTGGCAAATTCAAGTTAGCCTTTATTAGTTAGTTTAAGGTTAGGTTAGTCATTTAACATATGTAGTAAACATGTTAATTATATTTATGGAAGAATTTTTATTCTTTGTTATAAATACATAATATTGATGGAATTTTTTTTATTTGTTAATACATTTCGATTAATGACATTATTATTATTATTATTATTATTATTATTTTTTTTTTTTAGACTAATCTAGTTTCCATTATTTATTATTATTATTATTATTTTTTATTATTATTATTATGCGCGCAGCTTTCATTAAAATAAAATGTAAAGTTTAGACTTATTATTGAGCTAGCTTCATTTATTGAGCTTTCTTTAATTGATTTGGGGGAAGGGAAACAAGGGTTAGTATTAATTATGTTAATTGCATGTTTAAGGGAAGGAATTCATAAAAGAATATTGTTGATAGATTGATTGTGATTGACTGGGGATTTGCGAAAAGGTAGGGTTTCCTACTCAGTATTTTTTTATGCTAATTGATGGCATGAGATTGTTGATTCGTTATATGTGATATTCGATAAGTGATTGATGTTGTTAGTCACTGTTGTGACGATGATGGAGATTGAGGAGTTGTTGTCGATGTTACTATGGTTACTAAGGTTGGTGATCCTGTTGGGAGACATGTCACACCCTGAGTTCGCCCCCGTGGTTATCCCGCCACGTGGGTGATGAACGGTTTTTGTCGCACACCGCCCAAGCAAAAACATTTTATAAAACCGAACTAATGCGATAGCGGAAGTCTAAGTAGAACCACAAAGGATGGAGGGGTCAACTACAAGCTTGAATGTGTCCTATTCTAGCCTAACAAGAATTTAGTGAGGGGACTAAAAACTACTAAACGCTACAAATTAAAAGCAACAATTAAAAGCAAATAAAAACAACAAATAGAGCCTAAAACGAGAAAGATTGGATTTTTATCGAATAAGAGGGAAAACTAGGGTGAGTGGGTTCATATGGGTATTAAAGTCGGGTGAAAAAGCCGGGTTTAATAGTTGAAGTGTCGTCTAGTCTAGGAAAGTGAATCGAGGCTATCGGTCTTACAATTCCTCCTCAAACCGACTCTAACTAGCTATCGCGTCACTAGATACGGCTTGCCAAACTAGCGGTTCTACGAAAGACCACGACTTTCGATCTTATGGTAATCGAAACAAACGAGAGAATCATCCAAACTCAAGTAGGCATAATTAATGAAAAGATAACAAGAATTGAAATGAAAACTTCATTAAAGACAAGATTAAGCAAAAGGAATTATACCAACTTGGAAAAAGATGAGAACTTTGATATAATAACCAAGATTTTGTCACCAATCTTTGAATACAAACCAAGTTCCAACACTAAACCAAGTTGCAATTACTAATTAACCAACTAATTAGCTTAATTATGGAAGATTAATAGAAGATTAAATACTAATTTTATGAGAGTTTCAGATCTAGGGTTTCGTGCCCACTAATTACATAAGAGGGTCTATTTATAGGTTTTCAAAATGGAGGAAAGATGGGCTTCGAAAGACTTCATGGACTGGCAAAGTCACGACCGTGAAAGGAGTTTCACGATCGTGAAATATGTCTCACGACCGTGAAACTGCAAGTCACGGTCGTGAGATATGTGGCAGAGGCAGGTCCTTCTTTCACGATCAAGTCACGACCGTGAAATGCATTTCACGACCGTGACTCCACTTTCACGACCGTGAAATGAATTTCATGACCGTGACTTCACTTTCACGACCGTGAAATGTGTTTCACGGCCGTGAGCTGAAATGCTCGATAATCCTCCTTTTTGGAAAGGCATCTCACGACCGTGAAACGCCTTTAACCCCCGTGAAATGCTTCTTGTCCTTATTCCTTTGCTTGACTTTGTTACTTCCTTCCCGGTTTTGCTTGCCTTGACTCGGGAGGGCTTTGGCGCATCGAGTAGGGCCCCCCAAGGGTATGTGGGGCCCCCAAGGTATGCCGTGGGTCCTCCCAGTGATCCACCTTCTTCTTTGTTGATCAAAATTAGGTAGAAATCGCCTCAAATGACGGTTTACCTACAAAAACACGATAAAAGCGAGAAATATGCTAGAAGAAGGTAAAACACGTAGAAACGCTCTTAGGGAGTGTTAAAGGCAAGCAAAATGAGACAAAAAGGAGTGAAAAAGTAGGGTGAAATGACACTATATCAAATCTCCCCAAACCAAACCCTTACTCGTCCCGAGTAAGGATGAACAATAGTCAAGACCCTTATTTAACTACGCTAAACCTAATCGATACAAGGCAATTAACAGGCCTCGCTCCGTCCCTTCATCTCGCAACAAGGTATCCATGAGGTAGGATACCTACTTGCAAGGCAAGTGGGGTCTTGCCAAAACTCCGATGCATTCTAGGCAATAAAGCACACAAAACATATGAGAATGCATCTACAAAAGCAAGTAGCAACATGCCTCATCCATGTGCCGGGATTCATCTAAAATGGAAAAATTTTAAGCATGCAAATTCCTATGTACTTACTAGTTTTACAAAGAACTAGGCCCAGAAAGATAGAAATGAATCACCTCTTTACTGTGTAAAATTAGCATATTCGTTCACGTTCACTAGAAAGCTTTGTCAAGGGTGATAAGGCGGGATGGAAAGTGAGGGCCCCATGGTGTTAGAAGACACCGTAGGATCGGAATTCCGCCTCTCACCTAAGTGAAAGGAAGGGTCGTCCGCTCTTAGCCATGTAACGTAGGAGTAATCATCAAAAAGGTAAGGAAACGAGATGTTTGAGTTCTTATTTGATTTCTTTTTGTTTTTTTTTTGTTTTTGTGATTTCTTTTTCTTTTTGTCTTTGATTTTTGCTTGATTTTTGTGCCTTTTGAGAGCAAGGTAGCCTAGCAAAAGGTGTGCGGCGGAGACCAACAATAGGCAAATCCTCGCCGTAGCGACATCGAGAGCGACCCCATATGTAGTGAGGGTACTCTAGAAGAGCCTAGAAGTCTCCATATTCACTCCCTAAGCTAGGACTAAGGCAAAGATATGCAAAATTTCAAGCTTTTCTTTTTTATTATGTTTGAACTCAATTTTTGGACTTGTGATGGAAAAATTTCTTTTTTGTCAAGTGTAGTGAAATGTGATGATTAGACAATTACACGGCCTCGAGAGTCACCTAGGAAAGCGTTCACCAAGAAATCATCACGCCATGGGGGTGGTCAAGATGGTAAATGCAAGCCCTTGACTAGGCTCTAGGAAACGGTGCGAAAATTATACTAAAAATACACATTAAAAGGTGTTTCAAAATCTATTTTAATAGGTAAAGTGCTAAGCAAAAAAAAAGTATCTACAAGGGCCTATCCAAGCTTGTTCATTTTCCAAATTAGGCATTTTTAAAAGTTCTCCTAAATGCTACTATATGCCATGATCTAGAATTAAGCAACGTATATACAAACTAATGCAAATGCTCTAGTGAACTACGTGACAATTAATCTAATGAAACCCCCTAACAGCACATAAGTCACACAACCGCCAATTTATCAAAATCCACATCGCAATTATCAACAATTTCTCCAAACTCCTCATGTGATAAGAAGTAAAGAAAGAAAGATTGGGGAAGGAATAAGAACGATCATACCATGGCAGTCTTCTAAATCCCTTCTATAAGTCTCTTTAAGCGATGTGTAGCGGACCTATGTATGGAGGTTAGAAGAAAAAGCAATGCAAATATATACAAAGTAAGATATAAACAAGCTAATTTTTAGGATTTTTCAAACTTTTTCAATTTTTTTTGGATTTTTGAATGATTTTAAATGCAAAATAAAACATGTTTTTGGGATTTTTTTCAAATTATCAAAATAATTCCCCATCCCCCACATAGGAACATACATTGTCCTCAATGTATGAAATGGGATTATTGAAAGTAAAGAAAGACATGTTTTTGGATTTTTGAATGGTTTTATAAAAGGAAAGGAACATGTTTTTGTGTTTTTTTAAATATTTTGAAAAATAAAAACTTGTTTTTGTTTTTATTTTTATTTTTTAGAAGTATTCACAATATAAACAATAAATACAAGAGGATTAGTTATGCAAATGAACTAATTCTATATGAAATGCATGAACTAATCAATATTCCTAAAACTAAATGCAAAGTGATATAATACAAAGTGCATGATCAAAGTGAATGCAAGCTAAACTACATGCTAATCTAAAGTCTCGTTGCGGTGGTAATGTGCATAAATGCAATGCCCCTCATGGGGGTACCTCCCACAAGAAAGTCTAGATAAAAAGGAATACAAGGTGTGCCATATCAGAGTCTCGTCGCGGCGGTAATGTGCATAAATGCAATGCCCCTCAATGGGGTACCTACCACGGGAAAGTCCAAAAATGGCACCTAAAAGTGCAACTACGTGATGCATGAGAATTATCAAAATGCAATGAATGTGGTTTGTCAATTTGGATTTTCCATAAAGAAGCAAAAGATTGGTGTCCGATGGGATGGACACCCACCTCCAATGTTACCGAGGCCAACCAACACAAAAAAAAACAATTTACAAGTTAAAGGTGCAATTCAAGCCAATCAAAGAGAGAAGAGAAGGAAACATGCACTAGAGGGGAGGGGGTAGATGCTAAACAAGCCACCTAGACACCACTCCAACTGTTTCTATTATCAAATAAAACACAAAACCTCCTCAAAAGGTCTCCATCTCATCCTCATTCTCATTCTCATCCCCACCACCACCACCACCCTCTTCCCGATCCCCGTGGTCTCCCCCGGTCTCCATGCCGCCTACCCCTCCCTGGTTTCCATGGTTGGGGAACAACAAATCACGTTGTGCCCAGCTTGGCAAAAAACCGTTCGGGTCAATGTACCCTTGGTTAGCCAGCAAGTAATAGTTGGGGTAGGTGGCATAATCATTGTTCACCCGGTCTTCATGCCTGTTCAAATGCATGTTTTGCATAAGACCGGTGAGGTAGTCACTTTGGGGGGAGATGGTAGGGTCAGGGTGAACATACCCCTGGTACTCAAAGGGGTAGGGGGGAATATTCACAAAGCTGGGTGGGGAATACGGTGCTTGCAGATGTGGTCAAGGAAAAGGAGGAACATGCAGGGTTACATGAGGTGCACTTTGACTCGGTGTAGGTCTGGGTTGGGGTCGAGGTTGCTGGGGAGACTTTCCCTCCTCCCTAGTGCCACTAGAAGAGGCTCTACAACCTGCCATCGTCACCGGTAGCAGATAGCTAGGTCGCCTATCTACGTTGTCGCCCCTAGGTGCGAAAGTCGGGAGTTTATGACAAGGAAGGTAAAAGGGGGAAGCATCCTTAATTACCCAAATGTACCCCTTATTCCGGTCAAGCCTAATCCAAATAGAGTGGATTAGGGTAGCCTCATCTAGAAGTGTCCCCCCGGCAAGGCCTCATACGCCCCATCACTATTGAAGTCGGGGTCAAAGTGCTTAGCCAAAAAAGTTACCAAACCCCCTATGACCACCGTCTGTTTACAAGCCACGATGGTCTTTCCCAACTTTCTCCACCTCCTAAAAATTTCATGCATTAGGGTAAAGGTGAAGTTTTCCCTCGACCCTTGCATATTCATGTGAGATTCTAAGAGGGTAAGGTCAAACTGGGTCAGGTTGTTCGGCTCTTGCCGAATGAGGAAGGTGCCTGACACTAACCTGTGCCAAAAACGGGGCACAGGGTGGTGAATTAAGAGAGCCGAATTCCGCCGGAAATCGATCAACACCCTCCCGGTCAAGGCCTCCCAAAGTGGGCCCAAATTATATCCCTTTGGCTCCTCGGAGTCCCTTCTAGAAGGGATTTATAACCACAAAACAGCAGCAAAATCATCCATGGGAATGACATGCGTAGTGTTGGCAAGACGAAAAGTATAAGAAGCTACTTTATCAGCATCCACACAAGTATTTAATTTACTCAAAAATTCAAGCGTGAGACTCCGGTAAGAGAGCTCAAGCATATAAAATAAAGTAGACATACCCATAGCCGCGAAAAACGTCTGCATCTGTTCCGTTAAGCCTAAACCACGTATGAAGTCGTGTCATAGAAAGATGGTTGGCTCCATTTCCAACCCTTGTATCCCTTCAAAGGCTTGCCGATAAGCGTCCGTCTCGAAGACGACTTCCGGAAAATTCGGAAGTTGCTCTATCTCCAAGTCTTCATCCGGGTTTGGGTTGTTGGAACCGCTTCCCCTCCTTCTCTTTTGAGTCCTTGATGCTGCTGCTTTGCCTCTCCCTTGTCCCACCATTGTTGTTCAAAAACACAAGCTTTTCCAAAAAGAAAAATTTCTAAAAAATTCCTTAAAGACGATTACAAACACTTGCAAAACCTTCAATTAACCCCAAAACTACCTTCTATTGAAGTAGAAAGCTTGAAAACTAACCCAAAAAACAAGATCCCCAAATTCGGATATTTGAAACCCTAGGTTTGAAAATTGATTTTTTTGATTTTTTTGGTGTTTATAAGGTGAAAGAATGGCTCTTTTTGTGTTTGTAATTGAAAAAGAAGAGTTTTTGTAGCAATTTGTGGAAGATTTGAGGGGATTTGATGAAGTTTTGAGGGAGATTTGTATTTTTTAGTGAGATAAAGGTGTTTGTGTGGTGGGTGAAGAAGATGAAGTGAAAGGATAAGAAGGTGAAGAAAAGAAATAGGAAGCCACGGTTTTAAGAGTTTCACGACCGTGAAATGAAAGTCACGGGCGTGACTTGAGTTTCACGACCGTGAAACTTTCTTCACGACCGTGAAATAACTGGCAGAGTAAGGTTAAGGTTTCAACAATACTTCACGATCGTGAAACATGTTTCACGACCGTGAGATGTCTTTCACGGTCGTGAAGTGCTTTTCTCGTGATTTCACTTCCCTTGGTTCACTTGTCACGGGCGTGAAGCTCATTTCACGACCATGACTCGGCTATTTTCGAGCCTTTGAACCAAAATTCTTCACTCTTGTACAAGGAATTGTCTTGTTAGCATAAGAACAAGATATGACATGACACACTTGGAACCAAAATTCTTCACCAAAATTCTTCACTCTTGTACAAGCCTTTTGGCTTGTAAATAGCCGATTGTGGTAGGCAGCGCGCGCCTCCGGGAGATTTACATCTGCGCGCTCCGGGCGTCGGCCTGCGGGCTCCCCATTTGGCCCGTCTTGAAACACGGACCAAGGAGTCTGACATGTGTGCGAGTCAGCGGGCGAGTAAACCCGTACGGCGTAAGGAAGCTAATTGGCGGGATCCCCTCGCGGGTGCACCGTCGACCGACCTTGATCTTCTGAGAAGGGTTCGAGTGGGAGCATACCTGTCGGGACCCGAAAGATGGTGAACTATGCCTGAGCGGGGCGAAGCCAGAGGAAACTCTGGTGGAGGCCCGAAGCGATACTGACGTGCAAATCGTTCGTCTGACTTGGGTATAGGGGCGAAAGACTAATCGAACCGTCTAGTAGCTGGTTCCCTCCGAAGTTTCCCTCAGGATAGCTGGAGCTCATTCACGAGTTCTATCAGGTAAAGCCAATGATTAGAGGCATCGGGGGCGCAACGCCCTCGACCTATTCTCAAACTTTAAATGGGTAGGACGGGGCGGCTGCTTCGTTGAGCCGTCCCAAGGAATCGAGAGCTCCAAGTGGGCCATTTTTGGTAAGCAGAACTGGCGATGCGGGATGAACCGGAAGCCGGGTTACGGTGCCCAACTGCGCGCTAACCTAGATCCCACAAAGGGTGTTGGTCGATTAAGACAGCAGGACGGTGGTCATGGAAGTCGAAATCCGCTAAGGAGTGTGTAACAACTCACCTGCCGAATCAACTAGCCCCGAAAATGGATGGCGCTGAAGCACGCGACCTATACCCGGCCGTCGGGGCAAGTGCCAGGCCCCGATGAGTAGGAGGGCGCGGCGGTCGCCGTAAAACCTGTGAAATTAAATCCCTCCCTCACACTCTCATTGACGAAAATTGCACCAAAATTTAAGAAATTAAATAACGATGGGAAATTGATTTAATTAATGATTCAGTTGGCAAAAAATCAACCTCATTATCTTCAACTCAACCAATTTCCATGCAAACTAATATATACTAAGCATTAGTAAATGAGTTAGAAATATATACAAAAATTAGTGGTTATTGAGGAACTCCACCAAACCTATCCAAGAGCAAGAGTTTATAAACAAGACTCTTCCTCGGGAAGAGGATCTCCAAGAAAGAGTATTTCAACCGTGCCTTTCACATCTCCATTATAATATCGCTTCACTCTATGGCCATTCACCTTGAAGTTGCCACCCTCTTCACTCCAAAACTCAAATGCTCCATGAGGCGATATATCAATAACCTTAAAGGGGCCCGACCATCTTGACCTTAGCTTCCCGGGAAACAATTTGACCTTAGAATTGTAGAGTAGGACTTGATCACCCACGCTTATATCTTTATCCACCAACTTGGCGTCATGCCATTTCTTCGTTTGATCTTTATAAATCTTCGAGCTTTCGTAGGCATCAAGTCTCAACTCCTCGAGCTCACTCATTTGGAGGAAACGCCTCTCTCCGGCCATGTCGATGTCAAAATACATCTCTTTTAAAGCCCACCATGCCTTATGCTCCAACTCGATCGGCAAATGACAACCCTTGCCATAGACAAGCTTGTAAGGAGTTGTGCCAAGAGGAGTTTTGAAGGCGGTTCTAAGAGCCCATAGCACAACGGGGAGATTTTGGGACCAATCCTTTCAACTTTTGCTTGTGGTCTTCTCCAAGACGGCTTTAATTTGATGGTTTGAAACCTCCACTTGCCCACTTGTTTGAGGGTGGTAGGCAATGGCGGTCTTGTGAGTGACACCATGAGAAGAGAGCAAAATCTTAAAGGTGCTCTTCCTAAAGTGTGAACCCCCGTCACTAATCACCACTCTCGGGGTCCCAAATCTCGGAAAAATAGTATTCTTGAAAAGCTTGATAACAACTTTCGCATCGTTTGTTGGGGTAGCCACGGCCTCAATCCACTTGGATACATAGTCCACCGCAACTAGAATGTACTCATTCCCACAAGAGTTTGGGAATGGTCCCATGAAGTCAACTCCCCAAAAGTCGAAAAGCTCAATTTCAAGAATATTGTTAAGGGGCATCTCGTTTCTTTGGCTTATGTTCCCCGTTCTTTGACATTTATCGCAAGATTTGACAAAATAATGGATATCTTTAAACTTCGATGGCCAAAAGAAACCACCTTTTAACACCTTTGCAATGGTGCGTGACGTACCAAGGTGGCCACCATAGGCTGAATTGTGAATCCTATCCACTATTTCCATTCCTTCTTCCCTCGGAACACATCTTCTAAACATGCCATCACCACACTTGCGGAAAAGATGTGGGTCATTCCAACAGTAACGCTTTGAATCATGTTTCAATTTCCTTCTAGCTCTAGCATCTAACTCCTCCGGAATGAACCCACTCACAATAAAATTCGCCAAGTCCACAAACCACGGTGATATTTCACTAACCATCATCAAGCTATCTTCTCTTAGCCACTCATTAATTGGGCCACTCTCATCTTTCAACCCATGATCTTCGGTAGTCAACCTAGATAAGTGGTCGGCAACAACATTTTCCGCACCCGCCTTGTCTCTAATCTCCAAGTCGAACTCTTAAAGTAATAGAACCCACCTCAAGAGTCTTGGTTTTGCATCTTTCTTCACCAACAATTGTCTCAAGGCGGTGTGATCCGAGTACACCACTACCTTAGAACCAACAAAGTATTGCCGAAAATTTCCCACGGCATGCACAATGGCCAACATTTCTTTCTCCGTTGTAGAGTAATTGACTTTAGTTTGATCTAGAGTCTTGCTAGTGTAGTAGATGACATGGTGCCTCTTGTCCACAACTTGCCCAAGTACCGCCCCGACCACATAATCGGAGGCGTCACACATAACTTCAAAGGGAAGGCTCCAATCCAGTGAGCGGATTATGGGAGCCGTCACAAGGGCCTCTTTCAACCTACAAAAAGCACTCAAGCAAGATTAATCAAATACAAACGGGGTGTCCTTGAGAAGAATATAAGTCAAAGGCTTGGCAATTTTGGAGAAATCTTTGATGAAACGTCGGTAAAAGCCCGCATGGCCTAGAAAGCTCCTCACTCCCTTCACATTTGTAGGGGGTGACAAGTTTTCTATCACCCAAACCTTAGCCTTATCAACTTCTATTCCTCTCTTAGACATGATGTGACCAAGCACAACCCCCTCCTCCACCATAAAGTGGCATTTTTCCCAATTTAGGACGAGGTTGTGCTCCTCACATCTTTTCAAGACAATAGACAAGTTCAATAAACCAAGATCAAATGAGTCTCCATGGACACTAAAATCGTCCATGAAGACTTCCATAATTTTCTCGAGAAAATCGGCAAAAATTGCCGTCATGCATCTTTGAAACGTCCCCGGAGCATTACAAAGCCCAAAGGGCATCCTCTTATAAGCATACACTCCAATGGGACAAGTGAAGGTGGTCTTTTCTGGGTCTTCCGGGTGTATGGGTATTTGGAAAAACCCGGAATAACCATCAATAAATGAGTAGTAGGAATGCCCGGCTAGTCTTTCGAGCATTTGGTCTATAAAGGGGATGGGGTAGTGGTCTTTGAGGATGGCGGCATTTAATTTGCGATAATAAATGCACATCCGCCACCCGGTCACGGGCCTAGAAGCGAGGAGAGTCCCATCCTCTTGTTCCACCATAGTCACCCCTCCTTTCTTGGGAACTACATGCACGGGACTAACCCACGAACTATCGGTGGTTTGGTAAATAATGCCGGCCTCAAGCAATTTCATGACCTCGGTTTTCACTACCTCCGCCATCTTAGGGTTCAACCTACGTAGCCCATCCACTTTTGGCTTGCTACCCTCTTCCAAGACTATTCGATGCATGCAAAGATTAGGACTTAAGCCTTTGATATCGTCAATGCTATATCCAAGTGAGCCCCTATGAGTTTTCAAGACTTTCAATAGTTCAAATTCTCGGTACTCACTCAAATTAGCATTGATAATAACGGGATAAGTCTTTCCCTCACCTAAAAAGGAGTACTTAAGTGAGGGAGGTAAGGGCTTGAGTTGTACCTTTGGATGGAGAAGGCCCTCCACCTTCTTTAAAAGCTCATCATCTACCTCATGGTCATCTCTCATTTCCTCATCATGGAGTGCTACTTGTAGAGTTGCTTCTTCACGTTTCTCTTCTTCATGTACCTTTGCAACCACTTCTTCTATGGCTTCTATGGAGCAAGCTTTATGAAACATTGGTCCCTTCACTAAATGAGGAAGATTAAATTCAAGGGTTTCGTTCCCAACCCTAAAGGTTAGCCGCCCTTCCCTCACATAAATGAGGACTCCGCCGGTGGCATAAAAGGGCCTACCGAGGATGATGGGAGTGTGGCTATCCTCCGGGATATCTAGGACAACGAAATCCGTGGGAATAAAAAACTTACCAACCTTAACGGGTACGTCCTCAAGCACACCCAAAGGTTTCTTAACGGACATATCCGCTAGTTGGAGAGTCATAGAAGTGTGGGTCAAACTATCAAGCCCGATTCTTTTTGCAATTGTCAAAGGAATGACACTCACACTTGCACCGTTGTCACACAATGCCCTTGAGATTAGGACACCCCCTACTACACAAGGGATTGAGAAACTTCCGGGGTCCCCAAGCTTTTTAGGCATTTTGAAAGAGTTAGGATTTATGAGGCGAGCACTACACTCCGCCTCCATAAACATAACATCTTGGGTACCCAAAGTCCTCTTGTGAGTCAAGATGTCTTTTAGAAATTTTGAGTAAGTGGGCATGTTTAATATGACCTCGGTGAAAGGCAAGGTTACTTCAAGTCCCTTAAGAATTTTTCGAAATTGGGTGAACTTGAAGTTTTTTTTGTCTTTAATGCTCTAGAAGGGTAGGGGATATCGGAAACAACAAGTGGAGAATCGGGAGATACCTTTGGAATTGGAGTTTTCTTAGTTACCTTAGCTTTTGCTATTGGTTGCACCTCTACTCCTTCATCATCGGCATCCTTGATCATCTCCTCCTTATAAGGCACACTTTCAACATACCCATCTTCACCCTCCTTGGGTTGGTTGTCAAGGCTTGAGCTTCCATCAACATTACCCTTTCCCTTGTCATCATCTTTCAACTCTAAGGTGGGAGTCAAAACGGGCTCTTCAATTTCTTCACCCTCCTCAACATGTTTTTCATACGGAACTCCATCATTTACCATGTCCATGTAAGGGTTCTCGAGTACTAGCCCACTCCTCAAAGTCACCGCACATGCTTGGTGACTTGAGGAAGCATCCTTGGAGATTTTCCCTTGAGCAAGAAGACCTCCCGGAGGCCTTTGAGGATTGTTCAAAGCTTGAGAATCCAACCTTGCTTCCAATTCCCTCACTTCTTTCTTGTGAGCATTAGTGACATTTTGTAAGGCCACGTTGTTTTGGATTTCCATGTTCTTGACAAGTTGCAAAATATCACTCATGGAAGGCTCATTCTCTTGGTGAGGTTGCTTGGTCAAAAGAAGTGCAAATCCATAGTCATTCCGACTACTTGAACCTTGATTGTTGTTCCTTTGGTTGTTTAATTTTCCTTGTTGACCTCTTGAACCTTGACCATTGAAATTTGGCTCTTCGCCTTGGAAAGATTGTTCGGGGAACACTTGACTTGCTTGGTTGTTTTGGTTGCCTTGGTAAAAATTACTGATAAGTGATATTTTGTACTGATTTATCCCCCGTTTTAGCTCGATTTCCATACGATTTATGCACTTTGTTAAGTGATTAACGAGCTAATATTGCTATTCTAGTTGTTTTGCGTGTTTTGACTCGTTTTATAGGAAATGAAGCGGTTTTGCTATATTTTCCTACTTTATGGAGCAAAGGCACTAGGATACGAGTTTTCAAGGAAATTGATGATAGCCAGTTCACGATTTGATTACGATTCCGCTACATCCTTCCTCAATTGGATTTATCTTGGACTTTGGCTTTGAACTCAAAAGGAAACATCAACCCAAGTCAAAAGAAGATCAGCCCAAGCCCAATTCCGTATTGCATTGACCAAGACCAAGGCATAGGATTCCGTGCCTAAGACGAAAAGACGGAAGAATCCATCTTGCACACTTACCCGATCGGATTACCATTTACCCGATCGGGTATTTCTGCAAATGGACGTTACTTAGCTCTTCTTCAACCGAGCTTAAATGTGTGATTTAATGCTTTGACTAGGGTATGAATTTGGACGAGGGATCAGCAGCCATGCAGCCCTATAAAAGCCAATGATCATCACACACAATTATCATCTCATATATCATATCATATACACACAACTTCATATATCTTTTAGCATACTTTCATACAATAACACATAGTTTATTTCTTTCTTTCTTACAAGTTTTAGAATATAGTTTATTTCTTAGTGTTTCTCTAGTGTTTTCATAGCTTTTGTTATTGGATATTTGTTCTTTACTTTCGTTCTTATATATTCATATTCCAAACTCGGTAATTCTCTATCTTTTACTATGCAATTTTCATCATGAACCTTAAACTAATTAGTATTGTTTTCGTATTATTGTTATTAGGAAATCAATCTAAAATTAATCTAGTTAAGACTGAAATATTGTTTAGGATGTCACACTATATTTTACCTAATCATATAATACTAAAAATTATCACTAGAATCATTATTAATATAATTACCTTAATCACTTTAGTATTTATATTTCATAGTCTAATTTCCTACATCTTTTTCTTACTAATTTACTTAATCACATGATCACATAAATTAGACTTATCATTGTAAGATTAACATTGTGTACATAAAATAAATAGAGTTGTAATATTGAAATGATTTACTAGTTAAATGAATTAAAAGAAGAGTAGATACCATTTGAACCATCTAGTTGTTTCTTCCTTTGGTTGTGTCAAATTCTATAACTATGTTTAGTGGCCATGAACAATTGTTTGTATTAGTCAATTTCTATCTTTATAACGAGAGTTGGGATGGGAATTAGGACTGCCAATAGGGGTTTAGTGACCTAACCATGCTGAGAGGACGTTAGGACCCACTAAAAGGTCGGTACGAATCCGAAAGGAATATACCGCTACAAGGCCTAGACAATCATAGTAATTCTAATGTTGGTATCAATGAAACTTTTAATTAGTTTTACATGTATTTCTCTTTCACTATTTCAATTTGATTAGATAGTTTATTTTACCGTTTTAGATAGTTTATTTTATTGTTATCTAGTTAGTTTACTTTATCGTCTTTCTATTTCCGTTCTTAGATAGTTTACTTTATTATTATTATCTAGTTTATTAGTTTAGTTAGATAGCCTTTCAATATTGTCATTTAAATATCGTCTTTAGTTAGAATTTAATTGTTGTCATTCGGATCAGAGCATTTCCCCGATCGGGTACGTGACAACCCGATCGGGTAAGTGGTCTGTTTCGAGTTTTACATTTTGCAATTTACATATTTGTCATTTACATATCGTTATTTACATACTTGTCATTTTATTTTATGTTAGTAGTTTAGACAACCACCTCAAATGACTCGAACTTAAATGAAAATCATTCCATAGCAATTCACAGTTAACACGTACTCCCTGAGGATCGACATCCTACTTCCCTAATTACATTCCTTATGTTGTTAGCCTAAGTGCGGGTAATTATTTTTGTATCGGGACCGCGATATAACCGACCAAATTTTTGCGCCGTTGCCGGGGAGCACGGTTTTGTTTATCTATGAATTGTTGGTTTTTGTTTATCATTTCTACCATTTTTAGGTGCAACCGTACCTAAATCGTTACTAACTTTCTCTTTTGTGTTTTTCTTGTAGGTTGACAAAAATGGTACTAACAAGGGAAGATCCAAGGTACCGGTTTTTGAGCTCGCTAGTGGGATCCTGAGGGTCCATGTGACTTTGATTGCTCTCATAGAGGGTAACCAATTTAGTGGAAAACCAAACGAAAACCCGTCACATCATCTCCAAACCTTTTGCGAATTGTGTCAAACCTTTATGAGGGAGGGAATCACCCAAAACAAAATTAGAGAAACACTCTTTCCTTTGTCACTAAAGGGAGAAGCTAAATGGTGGTTCACCCGTCGATTAAAGGAAGCCACAAGACCAATGCAGCGGGAGGAGATTGTCATCGCTTTTCACCGTAGGTTTAGAACCAATTTGTCAAACCTATCAATTAATTCACAAAAAGAAAGTGGGGAAGGTTCACAAACCAATGGGGGAGAGCGAAAGAAGAGTCGAGTGGAAACTTCAAATGATGTTGACACCACAATTTCCTTAGCCTGTCCCGTTCAACCAAACGAAACCACCGCAAAAAGCACTTTATATCGCCCAAAAGTTTTCAATCCATTTACCTCACTTACAACACCTTGTGAACTTTGTAGTGTATTCGCATTAAGTTGCCATAGATGTTGGCAAAAGGTAAATGAGAAATTTCAAGGACGAATCCAGCTACAAGGAGCTCAAACCCCTTCATAAGGCTTAAGGAGGGATAGCAAAACATAGTCTAGCATGACTTAAAAATGCGCTTGTCGGGACGCAACCCGTCTTTTTCTTTACTTTTTCTTTATGCATTCTTTATTTCTCTTATTAGACAATAATTTGGACTATTTTATTTGGACAATATTTTTTGATTTTGTGTTGTAATAGTTAGGAACAATTATCGTTTTACTCATTATTTACATTTAGCAAATGCATGTTTAGTTAATAGTTTTTCGTACTTAAAATCGGAGGACTTATTGAGACAAGACGGAGCTATCCTTGGCCCAAGTTTTCAAGATTACTAAGGTTAGTAAGTATGTTCAAGGACATAGCCAAAAGGTAAGAGCAAGTGGCAAAGAAAAAAGAAACAAAAACCGGACCAGCAGGTTTCCCCGATCGGATTGCTATATACCCGATCGGGTAAATTGCCTGATCCGTATTTTGCTCTAATTTCTTCTATAAAACACACTTGCTACCTTTTGCTTGCTGCCTTATACCCGTGTTCTTCAATTTCAAAGCTCAAAAATTCTCTCAAAACCTTCAATTCTTAGTTTTTTCTTACAAAATCTGTTCCTATAGTTCATCAAGGGCAACTTCTAAGCATCATCAAGTAAGTTATTTCTACTTTAGTTACTTCAATCTCTCTATATTTTTCAGAAATCCAACATGAACAAACCCTAACTCAAATTTGGGGGTTCTTGATTTTGATTGCAAAACTTGTTTAAATTGGATTTCTAATGATTCTTACATGCTATAGAGTGAATTTTAGTGATTAATTAGGATGATTACTATGATTTGAATGCTCATATGCTCCTTAGGATACTCATCTTTACTATATGCTAACAACTTTTGCTTAAGTGGTAGTATGATGCTTGAATTCATGCTCTATACTATGAATCTTATTGTATTAATTAGCATTAGTATCTTTAGGTAGTAGCCAACTTATGATTTAAGAATATGTTGCTCATCTTAGTGACATATTGTTATGCTTAAAACATCCATTTGTGCTCAAAAGATAGCATGACAATGTTTTACTAAGGTCACTATGCTTGAATTTGTGCTCAAAACTTAGTATTCTAACATGTATGCTATCAACTTGTGTTTATAAATGAAGTGTTTTAATACTAGTTATTTGTAGAAAATGGCACCTACATTAAGGAAATCAAAGAGGGCAAGAACCTCCAATCAAGGAGAAAGTAGTAGAGCACAAGAAGAAGATATAGAAATGCTTGAAGCAAATGATCAACCCGAAAATCAAGGAAATGCTATGCATGATCCTAACTTTCCGGATGTATAATTTAGTTCACACAAGCAATGGCAAAATTGGTGCATTCTTTAAAGCAAAGGTATGAGGGCTACCAAGTTCCTCAATGTTTCTTCTTTAAGGCATATGAAACTTTATGAGCATGTTAAAGTGTTATTTAGGGGCCTAGGTATGAATGCTAGCATGAACTTTAGTTATGAGACCTACCCTCAATTAACCCTTGAATTCTTAAGCTCACTCGAGTTACATAGGTCTAGAAATAGAAATACCATGCCTCAAGTTCAGTTTCGCTTGTTTAATGATGATTATAATATGAACTTAGAGAACTTTGCTAGACAATTTGGTCTCACCACTGAGGATACTGTTACCTCACCTCCAGAAGGCTTTGATATTAGCCTGCTTTGGAGTGCTATTTCGACTTACCTTGTCTCTCGTTGGGACCATGTCCCACACCAACATATCCATCATCACGCCATTAGAATCTGGCAAAGATTCATGGGATGGACCTTCTTGGGCCGTGCTGAGCCTCATTTGGTGAGACGAGTGGAGTTAGAAATGTTAAGAGGATTTTTGAATGTGAATGGTGATGAACCATGGTCTATTAGTATTCCGTATCATTTTGCTGTTCAGTTGACCAAAGCTATTAATCCTAAGAACACTGCCATTGTCTATGGAGGTCTTATCACTCACCTTGCTATGCGAGTTTGTGGTTTTAACCAAGCCACCACCGACCTCCAGGCATTGACTACACCTCCCACCGAGATGGGAAATGGGTTGGATTATGCTTATTTTGTTCAGCTCAACTGGTTTCGAGTCTCTCACCCCCATATGATTTGGAGGATAGCTGGCCGTGATTCGGTCAAGTTGACCGCCGAGGTAGAGCAAATTCCATTTCTTCGGCAGCGTCCTTAACTTCAAGAGGGTGAGGCTATCTTACCCCGACCCACTTACTACCTTCATGTTGGGGATATTACCCCCATTGACCCCCCCTGTTCAACTTAGATCCCGCCGCCCTGAGGTAGGATCATCCTCTCATTCGACCCATGCTGCGGGCGATGTGACCACCATGTTTGAAGCCCTAACCTTGTCCGTTAATAGAATTCAGTCCGACCAGCAGCTTGCTTTGCACCCCATCTATGACCACTTTGCTAGGCAAGGTGTGATTAGACCTGAGGGCCCCCACCCGTCTTTTTATACTTGGCCCGAAGGGGGGTATGGTACTGCTTATGATGCAGGTGTGCAGCCGACCAGACCGGATTACTGTGGAACCGACTATGGCGTTGAGAGTTTTGGAGGGTATAGAGGTGATTTTGGAGATCACCAAGTAGAAGAGTACCAGTCCTTAGGAGCCAGCGACCCGACCGGGATCATTACTTCTCGTGGTAGTTATTATTCTGCAGATGATACCTACTATACAGATGCTTCTGGATCCGCATCCGAGCCACCTCTTTCTGAGAGGAGAGGTCGTAGCTGGTGGCCTTTGTGATGAGATGATGAGCTCCCCTTGTTTATACTAGCTTGGGGAAGGCTAGATATTTTGTAAGAATTTTATTTCTTTCCATTATTTTTCGCATTTTTAGTTTTCTTTTTAAGCCCCTTTTCCCATTAGAATTTCATATCGTTTCTCTGTTCCATGTGCTACCAGCCGTTTCTCAGTTTGTTTCTGTTATAATTACATGCACATTGAGTACAATGTAAAGTTTTAGCTTGGGGGAGGATTTGCATTTAAGACTTACTGCATTTAGATTTTTATTTATTTTCTTATAATATTTTCTTTTAATTTTCTTAATTCATTTTTAGTTTTTATTGAAAAATAGAAGAGAAAAAATCGAAAAAAAAAACAAAAAGGAAAAGATCATTTCCATCTTACATTTCTCATTTTATAGTTTTTATAAGATGATGTTTCATTATATTATGAGGAATTGTGCATTCATGGGAATGTCTTGTACACAGTAGGTAGAAAATTGCATTTGGACTTAATTAAGCTTGATCTTGACTTTGGCAAGCTACTCATATTGTAAGGTAGAGCCTCCAGTGGTCGGTACATCTGAACCCGATCCCAGTTTAGGAGTGAGTAGTTTCTCCCTATAGTCTGTGTTACATCAAAACGCATAAGTATGGCTTTTATTCCATTTTCTATAAGTATTACTGTCATGATCTACATTTTGAAGCCATTCAGTCTCTTGTTCACCTTTCGCAAAAACACCCTTCTTTCTAGCTACATTATAATATTGCCTACCCTGGTTGAGCTAGTAACCAACTATATGTGTAGGGGTGTTCTATGCTTTTGCGATGTTCTGATAATGCCACCATTTGGTGTGAACTTGTCTCGGGATTGCTGATTCCCGGGTTCTGATGTGAAAGAGAAAAAGAAAAAAAGAAGAGCTTTGAAAAAATGACGAAAAATGAAATGAAATTGAACGCTCAAAAGAAAAAAGGAAAAAAAGGAAAAGAGGAAAAACGCTTCCATGAAAAGAAAAGAAAGAAAAATTACGGGAAGTCGTAACCTGATTTTTCATGTTTAATAAGCCAATGTGCTGCTTTTGGCTTTGACTTTTGTTGATGGGAATTGGTATGATTTGGATTAAGTATCCACTACACATTTGGTTATTACTAGCTTGACTTTAAGCTCCACATGACCAAAATCATTTGTCCACTTTCTTACCCAAATTTCCCAAGCCTCTTCTTTACTTTTCTAAATGCTTCCTATATTATATTTTGATCATGATTAGTTTTACTTAATGATTTTGGATTGTCTACCATACTAGACTGCGAGCACATTCTTATAAGTTGTAGATAGGTGAGTCTCACTTCAATTTTAACCCAATATTTCCTATTCTACAAAAATTTGAGTGATGAGTGTACCGTGAGAGTCCATTGTCAAAAGATCATGCAAGAGCTGAAAAGGTCCAAAGAATATTTTCTACACTGCGCAGTTATGTAAATCTCAACCATGATTCGCACTTTCCTTCGCCCTTGTTGTAACGGGCTTATGATTCATCTACTTATTAAGAGCTTACTTTTTGAGATTTGTATGATAGACTGATCATCGTTAGCTACCCTTGTCCTAGTTATGATTGTTATGTTTGCTTGAGGACAAGCAAGGGTTTAGCTTGGGGGAGTTTGATAAGTGATATTTTGTACTGATTTATCCCCCGTTTTAGCTCGATTTCCATACGATTTATGCACTTTGTTAAGTGATTAACGAGCTAATATTGCTATTCTAGTTGTTTTGCGTGTTTTGACTCGTTTTATAGGAAATGAAGCGGTTTTGCTATATTTTCCTACTTTATGGAGCAAAGGCACTAGGATACGAGTTTTCAAGGAATTGATGATAGCCAGTTCACGATTTGATTACGATTCCGCTACATCCTTCCTCAATTGGATTTATCTTGGACTTTGGCTTTGAAACTCAAAAGGAAACATCAACCCAAGTCAAAAGAAGATCAGCCCAAGCCCAATTCCGTATTGCATTGACCAAGACCAAGGCATAGGATTCCGTGCCTAAGACGAAAAGACGGAAGAATCCATCTTGCACATTTACCCGATCGGATTACCATTTACCCGATCGGGTATTTCTGCAATTGGACGTTACTTAGCTCTTCTTCAACCGAGCTTAAATGTGTGATTTAATGCTTTGACTAGGGTATGAATTTGGACGAGGGATCAGCAGTCATGCAGCCCTATAAAAGCCAATGATCATCACACACAATTATCATATCTTATCTCATATCTCTTATCATCTTTTTATCATCATATACTACACAACTTCATATTATCTTTTAGCATACTTTCATACAATAACACATTTCATAGTTTGTTTCTTCCTTACAAGTTTTAGAATATAGTTTATTTCTTAGTGTTTCTCTAGTGTTTTCATAGCTTTTGTTATTGGATATTTGTTCTTTAATTTCGTTCTTATATATTCATATTCCAAACTCGGTAATTCTCTATCTTTTACTATGCAATTTTCATCATGAACCTTAAACTAATTAGTATTGTTTTCGTATTATTGTTATTAGGAAATCAATCTAAAATTAATCTAGTTAAGACTGAAATATTGTTTAGGATGTCACATTATATTTTACCTAATCATATAATACTAAAAATTATCACTAGAATCATTATTAATATAATTACCTTAATCACTTTAGTATTTATATTTCATAGTCTAATTTCCTACATCTTTTTCTTACTAATTTACTTAATCACATGATCACATAAATTAGACTTATCATTGTAAGATTAACATTGTGTACATAAAATAAATAGAGTTGTAATATTGAAATGATTTACTAGTTAAATGAATTAAAAGAAGAGTAGATACCATTTGAACCATCTAGTTGTTTCTTCCTTTGGTTGTGTCAAATTCTACAACTATGTTTAGTGGCCATGAACAATTGTTTGTATTAGTCAATTTCTATCTTTATAACGAGAGTTGGGACGGGAATTAGGACTGCCAATAGGGGTTTAGTGACCTAACTATGCTGAGAGAACGTTAGAACCCACTAAAAGGTCGGTACAAATCCGAAAGGAATATACCGCTACAAGGCCTAGACAATCATAGTAATTCTAATGTTGGTATCAATGAAACTTTTAATTAGTTTTACATGTATTTCTCTTTCACTATTTCAATTTGATTAGATAGTTTATTTTACCGTTTTAGATAGTTTTTTTTATTGTTATCTAGTTAGTTTACTTTATCGTCTTTCTATTTCCGTTCTTAGATAGTTTACTTTATTATTATTATTATCTAGTTTATTAGTTTAGTTAGATAGCCTTTCAATATTGTCATTTAAATATCGTCTTTAGTTAGAATTTAATTGTTGTCATTCGGATCAGAGCATTTCCCCGATCGGGTACGTGACAACCCGATCGGGTAAGTGGTCTGTTTCGAGTTTTACATTTTGCAATTTACATATTTGTCATTTACATATCGTCATTTACATACTTGTCATTTTATTTTATGTTAGTAGTTTAGACAACCACCTCAAATGACTCGAACTTAAATGAAAATCATTCCATAGCAATTCACAGTTAACACGTACTCCCTGAGGATCGACACCCTACTTCCCTAATTACATTCCTTATGTTGTTAGCCTAAGTGCGGGTAATTATTTTTGTATCGGGACCGCGATATAACCGATCAATTACCTTGGCTTTGGCTGTTGAAGTTTGGATTCCCTTGGTTTTGGTTCCAGTTACCTTGACCTTGATTCCAATTACCTTGGTTTTGAAAGTTACCATGGGTATTGTAACCTTGATCATTGAAGTTTTGGTTTCGGAATTGGTTGGATCCTTGGCCTTGTAGTGAGTTGTTGAATTGGTTGTTGTTTCCTCTTGGAAATTGACCTTCGCCTCTAGGTTGGGAAAAACCCGGAGGGTTGGAAGTTGGAGCTTGTGAGTGTTGAGGGTTTAACACATATTGGCTTTTATAGCTCATATTTGGGTGGCTTCTCGAACCCGGATGATAGAAGTTGGAGTTTGGATTGTAAGGACCTTGGTTTTGGAAGGGAGGCCTTGAGGGCTGTGGGTTGTTGTTGACCCCTTGAAATGCATTCACATGTTGAAAGTCATTCCCTCCTTCATTGTTATATGACACATTATTCCCACAAACTTCAAAGGTGTGTCCATACTCATTGCAAATTTCAAAAGTAGGGGTTTGATAAGCTTCCACCATGGGAGGTGAATAAGACCCACTAGCTTTATTCACATGATGGCCTTGACTTTGATTGTGAGCCTTTTGAAGCTCGGCTAAACCCTTAGTAAACGTTTGTGTGAGAAAGTCAATCTTAGCATTAGTGTCCGCATTTGAAAAGTTCTCACTTGGGTATTTCGAGCTCCTCCTCAAGCTATTTCCTCTAGTTCCATAACTAGACTCCGACTCGACCATTTTTTTAATCAATGTCGACCCTTGTTGGTCATTCAAATGATCGAAACTTCCCCCCGCGGATGCATTCATCATAGCCTTGGTTTGAGGGAGAAGAGTTTGAAAGAACGTTTGAGTGACATACCAATCCGCTATGCCATGATGAGGGCAACGGGCAAGTAGATCAATGAATCGATCCCACGCCTCTCCCAAGGATTCTCCATCCTCTTGTTGGAAGGTTGTTATCTCATTCCTTAGCATTGCCGTTTTTGAGGCGGGGTAATACTTGCTTAGAAACTCCTTAGCTAAGGCATCCAAAGTAGTAAAAGTGTTTGGAGCATGGTTATTCAACCACCTCTCCGCCCGATCTTTGAGAGAAAATGGGAACAACATTAGACAAAGGGTTTCCTCGGGCACACCATTTCTCTTCATGATTGCTACTCTACTCTTGAACTTCCTCAAGTGAGCATGAGCATCCTTATCGGGAAGGCCTCCAAAGCTATCCCGCTCAATCGAATTCATTTGAGCCGGGTGTATCTCGAAGTTATTTGGGGCCAAGACACCGAAATTGATTTGAGATTGGGTATCATCATGATTGGATCGGTTACGGTCACGTAAAGTAGTCATTTGTGGTTGATTTTGTTGTTGAGGTGTTGTAGGTGGTGAATTTGGTGGTGTGTTTTGTAGAGTATTGTAGAAAGGGTTTTCGAATGTGGGTTCAATGGTGTCATTTTGTGGGTGATCGGTTGTTGGAGTGGATGTAGAAGCGGTAGAAGTATTGGCTTGTTGACGGCTAACCGTTGTTGAATTCCTTACTCGAGCAAGTGTATTAGCTCGTAGAGTCCTAAACAACCTTTCGGGCTCCGGATGGCTCAAGCACAACCCTTCACCCCTAGGCATGCACTCAAAAGCAACTCAAAAACAAGTTAGACTCCTAGTGTGTTTTTGGGCATACTAGGGAAAGACAATAATGCAAGGCACTCTACAAATAGTCAAACAACTAAACACCAACAAAAACAACAATAAGTAACTTGAATAAATCTAAGACACAAAAAAAACTATGAGTTTCCTAACGCCATCCCCGGCAACGGCGCCATTTGATGAACGGTTTTTGTCGCGCACCGCCCAAGCAAAAACAATTTATAAAACCCAACTAATGCGATAGCGGAAGTCGGGGTTGAACCACAAAGGATGGAGGGGTCAACTACAAGCTTGAATGTGTCCTATTCTAGCCTAACAAGAATTTAGTGAGGGGACTAAAAACTACTAAACGCAACAAATTAAAAGCAACAATTAAAAGCAAATAAAAACAACAAATAGAGCCTAAAACGAGAAAGATTGGATTTTTATCAAATAAGAGGGAAAACTAGGGTGAGTGGGTTCATATGGGTAGTAAAGTCGGGTGAAAAAGCCGGGTTTAATAGTTGAAGTGTCGTCTAGTCTAGGAAAGTGAATCGAGGCTATCGGTCTTACAATTCCTCCTCAAACCGACTCTAACTAGCTATCGCGTCACTAGATACGGCTTGCCAAACTAGCGGTTCTACGAAAGACCACGACTTTCGATCTTATGGTAATCGAAACAAACGAGAGAATCATGCAAACTCAAGTAGGAATTTCATCAAACATGTTATAAGCATAGCATGGAGACAAGACAATAATCAACTATTAACCCCAACAAGAACACATTAACTCATACTAGAACCCATAATCCCCCATATAACCCTAGCAAGATTACTACTCACTCATATTCAAAGGAAATTCAATGATAACTAAGGATTGCAAAAGGAAATCAACAACTATAAACATCTTCTAATTAACAATGAAAAGATAACAAGAATTGAAATGAAAACTTAATTAAAGACAAGATTAAGTAAAGGAATTATACCAACTTGAAAAAAGATGAGAACTTTGATATAATAACCAAGATTTTGTCACCAATCTTTGAATACAAACCAAGTTCCAACACTAAACCAAGTTGCAATTACTAATTAACCAACTAATTAGCTTAATTATGGAAGATTAAATACTAATTCTATGAGAGTTTCAGATCTAGGCTTTCGTGCCCTCCAATTACATAAGAGGGTCTATTTATAGGTTTTCAAAATGGAGGAAAGATGGGCTTCAAAAGACTTCATGGACTGGCAAAGTCATGACCGTGAAAGGATTTTTACGATCGTGAAATATGTCTCGCGACCGTGAAACTGCAAGTCACGGTCGTAAGATATGTGGCGGAGGCAGGTCCTTCTTTCACGATCAAGTCACGACCGTGAAATGCATTTCGCGACCGTGACTCCACTTTCACGACCGTGAAATGTGTTTCACGGCCGTGAGCTGAAATGCTCGATAATCCGCCTTCTTGGAAAGGCATCTCACGACCGTGAAACGCCTTTCACGCCCGTGAAATGCTTCTTGTCCTTCTTCCTTTACTTGACTTTGTTACTTCCTTTCCGGTTTTGCTTGCCTTGACTCAGGAGGGCTTTGGCGCATCGAGTAGGGCCCCCCCAAGGGTATGTGGGGCCCCCAAGGTATGCCGTGGGTCGTCTGAGTGATCCACCTTCTTCTTTGTCGATCAAAATTAGGTAGAATTCGCCTCAAATGACGGTTTACCTGCAAAAACACGATAAAAGCGAGAAATATGCTAGAAGAAGGTAAAAACACGTAGAAACGCTCTTAGGGAGTGTTAAAGGCCAGCAAAATGAGACAAAAAGTAGGGTGAAAAAGTAGGGTGAAATGACACTATATCAGTGGGGGCTGTGCACATTAATGTTCCGGGTTTATCTCACTGCGGTGAGATGAAAGTTCGACGTATGTGGCTGCGGTACATGGTCAATAGGTGGTTTTGTAAAGCAGACTGGTAACCTGAGTCTACTGAGGTAACTGCTGCGGTGGCCCTCCGGTTTCTCTTTCCCTTGTGCTCTTGTACGTTGGTCGGTATATGCGAATACTGACCCCGTTATTGTTTTATAAAACTATCATGATCAATTGGGGAATGGGGAGCAAGTGATCAGCAGGTAATTTATTGAAATGCGCTGGGATGTTGAGGGGATCACCACTATCGAGGCATAGCTTATGCGAAGTCTTTTAGAGTCGTGCTTTAGACATTACTTTGCTTTGTCTTATGATTGTCGTTTGGATTATTGGTCTAGATGGTATGCCGTCAAGTTTGAGACTATGTATTAACTTATATCATTTGTTAAATAAAGTATGGTTTCTTTATTACTTGTTTTGATATGTACTACCTCGGGCAACCGAGATGGTAGCCCTCCCATGTGCTAAGGGGGTCTTGTAAGGCACCATGGTGTATAGGGGTATTACAAAGTGGTATCAGAGCGATCGATTTTGGAACCTAAACCCAATGAACCCAATGAATTAGAAGAGTCTAATAAAATGAACCCGGGTAGGAGTCATAGAGAGATACCGCAAAGATCATTAGACGTCCCGAAATTGCACTCTTGCCTCTATAGCTCTTACTTGGTCAATATGTGAAGTGTCTGGGCGTTATGTGTATTTGATGTTGTTAATATGTTGCATGTTGAAAATATGTGGAATGGAGATGGATGTGGATCTATGGAGTGGAGAGATGAATTGTGGTATATGTGTATCGCAAGAGATTGGCGTGAATGGTGTAATGAGATATGAACCACATGAGGTGTGGCATGATTATGTGATGTACTTGAAATATGATGAGCATGAACGCGATGTAATGTGTTAAACGGTGTTGATTTTGGCATGAAAATGTGTTATTGTTAACGAGCATGTTCTATGTATGCATTATATGAGATTATGTTATGTATATGATTATGAGAATATGAATTGAATGGTTGTGATTATAAGCATGAACAATGTGTTTATCGTTAGCAATAATGCGTATATGAATTACGCATGGTTATGTGAAGCATGTATAGGATGCATATGAACTAATAAATGTGATTTAGGCATGAGAAGTATATTATGGTTGTACCATATGTTATATATATCAGAAGTATGTATGGCATGTGATATATGTATATATGAGAGAATTGAATTGCATGATGAACATGAAAAATATGAATGAAATGTGGCATGTTTGAATGGAGTATGATTTGGAGCTAATTGATATTAATATATTGAGATGATGAGAACATGTAAATAGTTGTGAAGTATGAGAAATTATATCATATGTTATGTATGTGAGTATGCATGAGTAATTGTTGTAGGGGTTGTATCATTGCCTGACTCGACCGAGTAGGGGCTACTCGACCGAGCACGCTGACACTCGATCGAGTGTTAGGAGATAATGTGAGAGTTTTTATTCGGAAAATAGTTAATCAACCAAGCGCATAGTGACACTCGGCCGAGTATGAGAGGCTCGACCGAGTACCACTATGGCTCGACCGAGCAAAAGTCCCTGAATATGGTGACGAATGTTGTTGTTGGGTCACTCAATCGAGTGTATTTTGACACTCGACCGAGTGTGTGTGACTCGACCGAGTGCGTCTTACTCGACCGAGTGCGTCTTACTCGATTGAGTAGTGTGTGTACTTGATCGAGTGTCATGAGTTCGATCGAGAGAGTTGAATTCGACCGAGTGTATTCGCTACAGCGGGAGAGTCGTGATATTGTTTTGTCAATATGTGGTTGTGTTAAGTTATGTACTTAGTCGTCCCGTATCTAATATGAGCGGAGAAGGTGTCATCGTGTTGAGTCATAATGTATCATTGATATGTGTTTCAAGTATACATTGGTCTTCGTGAATGAGTTTGAAGGATCCTATAAGTAAATAATGTTCCCCATGATTGTATTGTTTTATGAGAAATGGGTGTGGTTTTGTATGGTGAAAACGGATAGATCGAGGAGCCTTGTGAGGGGGAGATAAAATTGGTTTTGTGATATGAGATGTGGAATAATGTTATGTATTGAGCAATTTATATAGAGGCGTGTGTGTTTATATGATCAAATGATAATAAGGGAATGGTAATGTATGAATTGAGGATTGAGGAGAGAGATATGAATGGTTATAAAGAAGAATATGTGTAAAAATATAAAGGAAAATGGGGATGTTTGAATTGATTCGGGATATATGTGATGATGACCGATATAGAAGAATGTATTGATTCTGGTACCTAGAGAGCTTAGTTCGTTTAATGTGTAAGTAGGACTTGGATATTGTTTTGATGGAAAGCCGGATAACTAAGAGACAATTGTGGAGATGAAATATTATGGAAAATATGATATGAGGTAACATGGTTTTGAGGTATGCTAAGGAGATAATAATAATATATGATGAGTTCCGTTATTTGTTTGGGCGAATTAGTAGCAATAAATGATGGAAAATAGTATATTAAGGGAAAGTATTATGGTGTATGATTAGAAGGGTGTAGCGAAGTGTTGAATTCGGAATCTTGAGGTAATAAGAAGGTAGTCTAGGAATAATTGAAGCAATAGAATAACGTAAATTTAATGATATTTATAATTCATGAAATGATTTTATTGGGAATTATGAGTTAGAAAGAGTCAACTAGAAGAGGAATATTTGGAGGATCATATTTTGAGGTAAGTGATAGAGATGCAAAGGACATAGTTGGTAAGAAAGAGTAAGAAAAGGTGATAATATTTTTGAATGAGTTGATAAATGATTTTGTGATAAAATAATATGATATATGTATATTGACAGATAATATTTTGTGAAAAATTGTCGGTTAGTAATCAAAGAGAATGTTGTGGAAGTGAGGGCGAAGTATTGTGACTTTTTGAAGTAATCTAGGTAGTGACTTGTGTGATATGTATGAGTATTTTGTGGTGTATTGTTAGAATATCGTTATTTTTGAATTTGGCAGTCTGAAGTGTTGGGTGGATGTAATCGGGAGACAAGAGATTTAAATGAGAAATTATGAATGAATATTCAGCTAGAGTTGTTAGTCGTTAGTGGAACCTTTTATGAGGATGTAGGACTCAAGAAAGAATATGAGCTATTAAGTCTCAAAAGGAAATGTGAGAGCTTATTGTGGTTATTTGGTAGCTATCTTGAGATATTAGTCTTAATACCTTGTGAATCGTTTTGCGGGGAGAGAGGGATTGAAGGAGGGGGGACTTGTTATGGTAGAATTGAGGAAGTTATGCCAAGGTTGTGGTATTATTTGACAGATGTCATAGTTGAGTGTGGAGGTAGTTTCAAGTGTAATAGTTTTGCAGTTGTTTTCATGTTGGTAAAGGAATGTGAGGTGTTGAGGTGGTAGATTCTAATTAGTTGTGTTGTCGGGTTAACCTTTGTAGTATTAAGTGGCAAGAATGTGGATTTGTGAGTAAAAGGAGAGTAATGTGTTGTAGTTTTGTGGCTTTGAGGGCGATGTTTGGGACATATTGGAATCTAACTTTCTTGTTGAGATTGCATATGTGTTATTATAAGCTTGGTACTCGTATGTTGGATTAATAGATTGAGGTGAGAGTGTCCTCGGGTAAAGCTTAGAGACAAGTGTATATGGAAGTATTGTTAGTTTGTGTGTGTCGAATTAGGTTATTTATCCTATCTTGTATAGTCTTTTGTTGTGTAATGGTGTCAGTAAATTGGTGGTCCGTTTATCGGTCATGTGGTAATGTGAGTCCCCGTGAGTCAGTTAGAGTATCGAGTCTTGAGGGCTTGAAGCAATTATGTGTTGGGCACGTGTATTGAGGTCATATTTTATGGTTATAGTTTTAGTAGCTATTATCTGGTGGGCTTGAGGTTGTAAATGGTTCATGGTCGTTTGGAGGATTTAATGGAGATATGGTGTTAGAGCGCGTCATGGTTGAGTGTTATGTGGTTGAGATAGGGCGAGAATTCAAAAGGATGTTATGAGTAATCGTGGTAAATGTTTGATCTAATGTTTCATGTTGAGGATTTCTGGGTGGATTCTAGGTAATGTGAAAAATGAATGGTGTTTGGGGTTGTCGTATAATTCGCAGTGTTGGTATTGGAGTATTAAGCGATTTTGGGTGAGACGGGATGAGGGCGATAAAGTAAATGGATAAGAGTTAATGATGAATGGGGTTAGAGGGCGTAGCAACGTTTGAGGAGAGCGGGTTGTCTCATTGTCGTAATTGTGTTTTGTGGAATAGTTAGACAGTATGGTGATTTGATTGATATAAATTGGGTGAATTGTTGTGCAGTTGAGGTATTATTATAGGCATGAGTGTGGCGTTGCAGTCTTAGTTATTCGGTGATGATCAGTTTTGGGTTATGTGAAAGGATAAAACTATTTTGCATGACGATAAGTGGTGGTATTAATGTTTGGTATGGTGCTGGAAGTTAAGGAGTATTATGTTGTAAAATGGTATGTGATGTTGTGAGTACTTCGTGGTGGATCAGGTGCTAGGTCTTGTTCAAAGGTTGAGTTTGATATGATCAGGTGGGTGTTGGTAGGTGTTGTTAAAGAGTTAGAGTACTTGCGTGAATGTGATGTCGTTAGGATGTGAAAATTTTGATGGTGGCATTTGACGGTGTTAGTTCGGATGTCTTGTCGATGTATGTATTGTTGGAATTTTTGGGTTATGATGTTTTATAGGATTGTGACGGTCTTTGGGGGTACCCTTGATATGTGATGGTGGTAGTACTTCATGGGTCAAGTAAAGATTTATCAATCGTTATTGTTGAGTTTGATATGATCAGGTGGGTGTTGGTAGGTGTTGTTAAAGAGTTAGAGTACTTGCGTGAATGTGATGTCGTTAGGATGTGAAAATTTTGATGGTGGTATTTGACGGTGTTAGCTCGGATGTATTGTTGGAATTTTTGGGTTATGATGCTATATAGGATTGTGACGGTCTTTGGGGGTACCCTTGATATGTGATGGTGGTAGTACTCGCGTGACTGCTTGGTTTTCCTTGTTGATAATAAGGGTGTGAATTTCGGGGACGAAGTTCATTTTTAAGGAGGGAAGAATGTAATTATTGGTATTAGTTTTGGAAGACTTTTGTTTTCTTATTGGTCTTACTTGTTGATGAGAACTTGGTGTTGATTGTTTCGAGTTGATATGTTATTGGTAGAATCCTCGCGTCATTGTCTGCATAGTGTTGTTGGGTCGTGACATATGTTTAGCATATGTGTTGTTATGTGCTGTTGTGACATATGTTTAGCATATGTGTTGTTATGTGCTGTTGTGACATATGTTTAGCATATGTGTTGTGATGTGTTGTTGTGATATATATTTAGCATATGTGTTGTGTGGTATCTTATGTTGTTAGTTGGTAGGGGTGTTTGTGTGGTAGGAGTATGAGTTGTGAACTTCGAGTACGAAGTTCGTTCTTAAGGAGGGAAGACTGTAATGCTCCGTATTTCTTTATATAGTGGGCTCGGCCGAGTAGGGCTTACTCGACCGAGTACACATAGTACTCGGCCTAGTAGAGGCCACTTGACCGAGTGGATTTGGCTGATGTCTTTAGTGGTATTCTAATCTCGTGTACTCGGCCGAGTGATATCAGCACTTGACCGAGAAAGTCGTACTCGACCGAGTACATGTTGTACTCGACCGAGTACGACGAATTTCAGGGTTTAGTCGGACGGATGATTAAAGGTTATTAATAGGAGTCACTTCATAATTCAGTTTTACGTTTCTTTATTACAAAACCCTATTTCTCAAATCCTCTCTCTCTCATTCCTCAAGAACACCTTTAATCTTTCTGTGCTGGATCCGTTCTAGCGCTACTTTGTTGATTGCATTGGTATGTATCTTTATTTTATGATTTGTATGCATTGTTATAAACCCTAATTGATTTGTGGGGGGGGGGGGGGGAACAAGTGTTAGTATTAATTATGTTAATTGCATGTTTAAGGGAAGGAATTCATAAAAGAAGATTGTTGATAGATTGATTGTGATTGGCTGCGGATTTGCGAAAAGGTAGGGTTTCCTACTCAGTATTTGTTTATGCTAATTGATGGCATGAGATTGTTGATTAGTTATATGTGATATTCGATATGATTGATGTTGTTAGTCATTGTTGTGACGCTGATGGTGATTGGTTAGTTGTTGTCGATGTTACTATGGTTACTATGGTTGGTGATCTTGTTGCGAGACAGGTCACGCTTAGAGTTCTCCCCCGTGGTTATCCCTCCACGTGGGGGATATGCACATTAATGTTCCGGGTTTATCTCGTTGCAGTGAGATGGAAGTTCGATGCCTGTGGCTGCGGTACATGGTCAATAGGTGGTTTTGTAGAACAGGATGGTAACCTGAGTCTACTGAGGTAACCGCTGCGGTGGCCCTTCGGTTTCTCTTTCTCTTGTGCTCTTGTACGTTGGTCAGTTTATGCGAATACTGACTCCGTTATTGTTTTATAAAACTGTGATGGTCCATTGGGGAATAGGGAGCAGGCGATCAGCAGGTAATTTATTGAGCTGCGCTGGGATGTTTAGGGGATCACCACTATCGAGTCATAGGTTCCGCGTAGTCTTCTAGAGTCGTGCTTTAGACATTACTTTGCTTTGTCGTATGATTGTCATTTGGATTATTGGTCTAGATGGTATGCCTTCTAGTTTGAGACTATTTATTAACTTATATCATTTTTGAATAAAGTATGGTTTCTTTATTGCTTGTTTTGATATGTACTACCTCGGACAACCGTGATAGTAGCCCTCCAATGTGCTAAGGGGGTCTTGTAAGGTACCTTGGTGTATGGGGGTGTTGCACATGCGGGTTCATGGAACCCGCATGGGAATCAGAGTGGGACCGGCGGTGGTTATAACCGTTATGGAGGGACTTATCAGAGGTAGAACAACAACAACAATGATAACCAGAGTTCAGCTTCGAAGACTATGGCTTCTGCGAGTACAGTGCAAGGGAGCACTCAGAAGAGTAGTGGTAAGGCCCTCCGGTTTCTCTTTCCCTTGTGCTCTTGTACGTTGGTCGGTATATGCGAATACTGACCCCGTTATTGTTTTATAAAACTGTGATGGTCCATTGGGGAATAGGGAGCAGGTGATCAGCAGGTAATTTATTGAGCTGCGCTGGGATGTTTAGGGGATCACCACTATCGAGTCATAGGTTCCGTGTAGTCTTCTAGAGTCGTGCTTTAGACATTACTTTGCTTTGTCGTATGATTGTCATTTGGATTATTGGTCTAGACGGTATGCCGTCTAGTTTGAGACTATGTATTAACTTATATCATTTGTTGAATAAAGTATGGTTTCTTTATTGCTTGTTTTGATATGTACTACCTCGGACAACCGTGATGGTAGCCCTCCAATGTGCTAAGGGGGTCTTGTAAGGTACCTTGGTGTATGGGGGTGTTGCACATGCGGGTTCATGGAACCGGCAGGGGAATCAGAGTGGGACCGGCGGTGGTTATAACCGTTATGGAGGGACTTATCAGAGGTAGAACAACAACAACAATGATAACCAGAGTTCAGCTTCGAAGACTATGGCTTCTGCGAGTACAGTGCAAGGGAGCACTCAGAAGAGCAGTGGTAAACTTTTCATGATGGATAAGCAAGAGGCAGAGGTAGACGCGCAGGTTGTTACCGGTACATTTCTCGTTAACCGCGTTCCTTGTTTTGTCTTATTCGATTTGGGGGCAACCCATTCTTTTATTACCAAGAGTCATGCAATGTTGTTGGGTTGGGAAATAGTGAGTCTGTAAAGGATGAGGTATTTATACCTTCAGGAGAGTCTGTATCTTGTAATACGTTTTTTAGGGGAGTATCCATGATTGTGGGGGAGGTGGAATTTCCTGTTGACTTGTTTGAATTTTTTTTCGACGTGTTTGTGATCATTTTCGGGATGAACTGGTTGGGTAGGTATAAAGCTAATATAGATTGTCATCAGAAGTAGGTGTCTTTAAGGGGTCCGAAAGGAGTTAAAGTGTCATACCGAGGTTCGTGGTGAAGCCTAAGGTGAAGCTAATAACGACAATTACCTTGAAGACGTACCTGAGGAAGGGCTACCCTATGATCTTGTGTCATGTAAGAGATACCAGAGTAGAGGAGCTGGTAGTAGACCAGATTGAGGTCGTGAACGAGTTTCGTGATGTTATTCCGGACGAGATACCGAGATTACCTCCGAAGAGGGATGTTGATTTCAGTTTAGAGTTGAAGCCGGGTACGGGACCAATTTCTAAAGCCCCGTATCGCATGGGACCAAAAGAGCTTGAGGAGTTGAAGAAACAACTGAATGAGCTACTGGACAAGGGGTACACTAGACCTAGTGTATCGCCGTGGGGTACGCCAGTTCTATTTGTGAAGAAGAAAGATGGTAGTTTACGGTTGTGCATTGATTACCGTGAGCTTAACCATGTGACGGTGAAGAATAGGTATCCATTACCTAGGATCGACGATCTGTTTGACCAGTTGAGTGGAGCTGGAGTGTTTTCAAAGATAAACCTGAGGTCGGGGTATCATCAGTTGAGCATAAAGGATAATGACATTCTGAAGACGGCGTTTCGTTTGAGGTATGGTAATTATGAGTATGTGGTGATGCCGTTTGGGTTGACTAATGCACTAGCGGTATTCATGGACCTTATGAACCAAATTTTTAGTCCATATCTGGACACGTTCGTGGTGGTATTCATTGACGACATCTTGGTCTGTTCTAAGCCTAAGGAGGAGCATGCGGAGCATGTAAGGACTGTGTTGCAGACCTTGAGGGACACCCAGTTGTATGCTAAATTGTCCAAGTGTGAGTTCTGGTTAGAGAATGTGGCATTCTTCGGGCATGTGGTATCTAAGGAAGGGGTAATGGTGGATCCGAGTAAGATCAAGGCGGTGTCTAATTGGGTGGCACCAAAGAATGTGGCAGAGGTTAGAAGTTTTCTAGGTTTGGCTGGGTATTATAGAAGGTTCGTGAAGGAATTTTTGAGGATAGCTAGACCTATGACGACATTGATGAGGAAGGAGAACATGTTTTGTTGGGATGAGAACTATGAGACAGCGTTCCAAACCTTAAAAGAGCGTTTGACCACAGCTCCTGTTTTGACATTACCTGTGGGGAGTGAGAACTTTGAGGTGTATATTGATACATTGAAGTGCGGTTTGGGATGTGTGTTGATATGGGAAAGTGATCGCTTGCGTCGAGGCACCTGAAGCCTTATGAGGAGAATTACCCTACTCACGATCTCGAGTTGGGTGCAGTGGTGTTTGCGCTGAAGATTTGGAGGCACTACTTGTATGGTGCCAGTTTTAAGGTGTTTTTAGATCATAAAAGTCTGAAGTACATCTACACTTAAAAGAAGTTGAACAAGAGGCAACGGCGGTGGATGGAGCTGATTGGAGACTATGATATGGAGATCATCTACCATGAAGGGAAGGCAAACGTGGTTGCTGATGCTTTGAGTCGGAAGAGTGTACTTCCTTGTGCACTGCGATGTCTTTGATGCAGTTGAGGGATGAGGTAGCGAAGATGGGGATTCATGTGATTCGAAAGGAGGATGCTACTAGTGACTTGATGATCGAGCCGCGCTTATATGATGATATTAGGAGCAAGGAGTTAGAGGGTCCGAAGATTCAGTTGTGGAAGAAAGAGGTAGAAAAGGGTACCACACCTAGATTTTCGATTCATGCTGATGAGAGTGTTCGATTTAAGGGCCGATGGTGTGTGCCGAGCGATCCGAAGTTGTGGAAGATAATTTTAACTGAGGCTCATTGTACTCCTTATTCGTTTCATCCGGGTGGGGATAAGTTATATAAAGACTTGAAGAAGACTTTCTGGGGGCCAGGGATGAAGAAAGATGTAGCTGACTTTGTGGCGAGATGTTTGACTTGTCAGCGAGTGAAGGGGAACAGAGGAGACCACAAGGTAAGATTCAGTCCTTAACGGTGCCAGAGTGGAAATGGGAGTCTATATCCATGGATTTTTTGGTGGGACTTCCGAGATCACAGAGGAGAATAACATGATTTGGGTGATCGTGGATCGGTTGACTAAGTCAGTCCATTTCGTGCCGATGAAGGATACTTGGAGCAAGATAGAGCTAGCTTTGGCTTATAAGAAGCATGTGGTGAACCTGCATGGGGTACCTAGTGATATAATATGTAATCGTGATGCGAGGTTCATTTCTTGATTCTTGAAGAAATTGCAGGAGCTTATGGGAACGACATTGAAGATGAGTACTGCCTTTCATCCTGCGACAGATGGCCAGACTGAGAGGACAATCAAAACCTTAAAGGATATGTTGAGGGCTTGTGTTCTATCATTTCGTGGGAGCTGGGAGGATAAGCTGGACTTGATAGAGCTTTCTTGCAACAACAGCTATCACTCCAGTATTGGGATAGCACCATTTGAGGCCTTTAATAAGAGGAGATGCAGGAGTCCGGTGTGTTGGGATGATAGTTCTGAGTGAAAGTCCTAGACCTCTAATTAGACTCCTCTAATTAGTTCATTAAATTACATTAACTTAATGATTTAGGATCTAGTTATCATGCATGCAAATATAAAAGCATAAATATAAAGATAAGATGAAATTTCCTTACAATGCAAATTTTCGGCCAATATGGGGCACAATAAGAACTCCTTATTATTGTTCTTGAGCATGTATTTAGTGGATGATCCTCCATAAAATAACCTCCAAAGTAGAAGGTCTCCTTCTTGTTGCACCCAAGATTAAACCCAAATAATCTTAACTTATTATTAACTAGATAATAAGTGAAGACATAATACTACTACTATTAGTATATTACTACACTAGTAATATGTAGATAATATTAGAGTGTATGAGAGTTGTAGAGAGAGTAGATGTTTTTAGAGAGATATGAGAATAAACACCAAAAATGAAGTACACAAAATGAACATTTGCCCTTTTTGAAGGCACTAGGCCGGCACCCACAACCACATGTGGCCTCTAATTTTGATAATTTATTCTCATGCAAAATATGTAAAGTGTTAGTATGGTAGTGATGATTAGAGTTGTCATGTAATGTCACAATCACCAAGTGAATTGTGGACATAAAATCGAACAATAATCATGCCCTTTTCACATGCACAAACCGGTGCACATATGTCCATTATGGACCATTTTGATTTTTGATATTTGTCCCACAAATACTTATTAATCATATGCTTAATTATCTTGTATAATTAAGTGTTAATTTGATCATATAACAATTATATGACTCAAATTAATAATCAATATAAACTCAACTTTTAAGTGATATGTAGTCATATATCAATATATAATGGGTCCCACAATGTCCATTTAATTTATTTTACAACTCTTTGTAAATATAATTAACTAATTACCTCTACCTCAAAATATATGCATAACCTCAACTAATTTAATGAATTAACGATTAATCATTAAATTAAATCTTATTTAATCGTATTAAAATAAGACGTAAAATTTATTCAGTCAGTTATCGTATAATTGACTAATAAACTTAAGTGGAATGAGGTCCCAACTCAATTTCCAATAAATAACTCTCGTAACTAAACGTACATATCAAATATATGTAATGATCTAATTAAACTGTATCGTATACAAATAATTAGTATTCTATTTGGGTCTCATCCTATAGGTGTGACCTAAAGGAATCAGTTGATTACCGCCATCATACGACAATAACGTCAAACTCTAGTCAGCCAAGCGTTACCGATTTACGTTAATCAACTGGCGTGGAGTATCAGAATATACTAATCATGCCACGTATATTCCAAATGAGATTTATTATATAAATGCTCTATTGTGGAGGACACTTACTCCAACAATCTCCCAGTTGTCCGATACAAGTTGTGCATGTAGAGACACTATTGTGGAGGACTCCTACTCCAACAATATCTCCCACTTGTCTCGACAAGTTGTGTGCTATCGATTCTCTTGTCTCTTTTGCGTCACATCCTCCCACTCCTCGCAAGGTGTCTTACAGCTCGCACTTGCGATTGAAAATTTATAAATAGAGTGGTTTTCTCGATCTGGGAGAGTAACTGTCTGACCGGAAATCTACCAGAGATCTCTTCCGAGCGTGGCCACGCATTTCCAGTTACTACTCCTCGAGTGGCCCGAAGATGTTAATACCCAACGTGGGTGGACAATTCCTGTTGACCCATCTTACACTGTATGATGCAGATCACCATGACCCAGAAGATGTCCATCGGCCTCCTTTCATGGCACGACCTAGGACAAAAACCAAAGTCAATCGGAAACTACACCGACTCAGGTAAATGGTCGTCAGTCTAAAGAATCGACTCATAGGAATAAAATAGAAATCCCCGCCTTGACCAGGCTTCAACATTTTTGATAAGGGACTCTATTATGGTCACTGCCCAACAGAGTGTCTCCACAGTCTGTGTATGTAAACGACCAGTCATCTCCATGACCCCATGGTGCTTAACCAACCATCGATCGACTTATAATCTAGTCACTTCGAGACGTCACCTCAAATGAGTGACTAGGGACAAAACACTAAGTTCATCCTGTTCACTTGAATTGGGTTCAACTTTTCTTTCAACCAATTCGGATAAACAAAGTATTAAAATTTAGTCAAGCTAAATAAGGAGTTTTTAAAGAAACTCTAACAATGAATGCGATTATCTAATATTTGGAAAAATTGATACGTTATCAATAATTTCATATCTCATAATCTCTAGCAATTCAGGTACATATTTCAATCCCATTGAAATGACATGACTATCATGTTCAGCATGCAAAAGGCATGGCTAATGGATTAGCAATACTTGCATCTTTCCCATCTTTCTGATTGCTATTTTTCTTTGTCTACGTAATCTCATATTACATAAAACTTTCTGAGTACGTGTCTAGGTTTGAATCTAGACTTAGGACACTTGGCCTAAAGGTAGCTTCCACTGTTTTACCAGTATCATGGGATAGGATATACAACTATAGGAACTACGTTTAGTCCCTCCAATACTGTCGAATCCAAGCTACTTTCATATGCATCATCATATGATGCAATGTACTCTATTTTCGTTGTGAAATCCGCAATGATAAACTGCCTGGAACACTTCCAGCGGATACATGACATTTATATTTGAAAATGCCACTCCTACTTGGAACCTTTCCAATAGTGTTTTCTGCTTGGAACTCTTCCAACAAACAAATCTTCTATAAAATACAACCAGTTTGTGATTTCAAATCACTTTGATTAGATTGGAAACTAAAGTCTGTGTAACCACTTACACACAACTCACTGTAAACTCAACACATGGAACATATCTTTAGTCCTTCGCAAGTACTTAAGAATGTTCTTTATGGCTATCAAGTTACTCTCACTTGGATTTGATTGCAAATGATTCGTCATACTCAAAGCATGCGAAATGTCGGATTGAGTATACATCACAGCGTTTATAATTGATCCCGCAGCGGAAGCAGAAGGAATCAATTATCATGTGTTCAACTTTCTTGAACTAGTCAAAGATCTTATCAATATAGGAATTTTGACTTAATGCTAATATCCTTTTAGATTTATCTTCATAAATCCAGATATCTAAAAGATGTATTCTACTTCTCCAAAATATTCCATCATCTAAAATGATCAATATGTCTCCACATATAAGACTGATGCACACCACATTACTCCCACTAAACTTCATGTATAAACATAATTCCTCGAGTTATCGAGAAATATTTTACAACATGATTGACACACTAATTCCAACTCTTCAGTTCTTACTTAAGACATCCTCTTAAACTTGCAAAAATAACTTAGGATAATTAGGATCTACGAACCCAGAGGTGAATATAAAATATTCTACCTCTTCTAGAACTTATTCAAGAAGGTGGTTCTTGAGATCCAATTGTCATCATACTATTATGAAATGTTGTAATCGCTAAGTATATTCGAATAGATCGAAGAATTAAGGTTGGTGCAAAACTCTTTGCCTACCAATTTATCTTTGAAAACATTTTAATGTTCATCCATGCAAATTTCGAACTTAAAAATCAATTTAAATTTAAGAGGTCGTACTTCTTCAAGTAAAATTTATCAGGTCACATACTTGACCATCATGCATGGAGTCCATTACGAATCGCATGACTCTAAGCCATAGCAAGAAGTTGAGACTAGAAATAGTCTTTTATAAGTCACGGATTAGAATTCATCACTATTAAGGAGTGATAAAATTCCACCTGACCTCTTAGGTTCCGAAGAAACAACTAATGAACAAGCAATGAGGAAACGTTTTCCGGACCATATGCTTAGTTTGTGGCTCTTGAAACATTTTCTCCCACTCTGTCTTATCAAGAAATAATCGTATTTTTATTGAAAGACAGCATCACGAGTCACAAACGCTTTGTTCTCGTGGTCAATGTAGGATTATTGAGCACTTGTTTTATTCGGATAACTTATAAATTAGGTAAGCTATCTATCCATATCGTATATGAAATAAAATCCGACTGTTTTAAATATGTGCTTTGATATGGTGGGAAAAGAAATAGCAGACAAAAATATTAAGATCCCAAGGTTAGTCAAATGGCACAGTTTGACTTGACAAAGACAAAACCATATCGTATAAGGTTCTGTTTCTCTATGCAACAACACCTTATCTCATAATGTGTGTTAGAGAAGTTAACTCGTGAAACTATTTCCCAATACTTTTGGTGAAAATCAAAGTCAATACTTAGATATTTATAGTTACGATTTACTCGTAAGTCCTTGTCTAATACTCTTGGTGATTAACTACTTCACATTGAAGCTCTTTGAACTTTTCAAAGATTTCTCATAGCACCTCATTAAGTAGAATCAAGTATAATATCTACTTAAATCGTTGGTAAATAAAGTGAAATAGTCATAACCATCTATGGTTGCGTTTGTTATTGGACCACGCATATTCTTATGTAATAGGGCCAATAACTCACTAGTTCGATTTCCTTTTAAATAAAAAGGGCACGAATCATCTTGCCTTGAATACAAGATTCGCACGCACCATAAGATTCAAAATTAGATGGTTTAGGGATAGTTGTCAATACTAGCCTCTTAATGTGCTACACAATCCAGAATTAAGATTAGATTAGGGTCACCAATTTTGAGCCTTTTACAATCTATATGACAAGTAATTACTAGTTTAGGTCAAGAATATAATTACCTTTGATTGGTATGGGATAACCATTGACCAAGTATAGGCATAAAAAGATACAACGCTTGTTCTATTCACAAAAGTGAAACACTTGTGTCGTACACTAAAGTGGATACTATATTCTTTATTTAGAGGTCATGTACATAACAACGTTTATTAAAGTACACCTCTAAATCCAAAACTAGATTGATCACATTATAACTTTTATATGTCTCTATAGAAATAAAGCTACAATAGTTATATTTCCCTTGTACGTCGACATTTAATCATGGTTAGTCGTCGTACGATTTATTATATGCATTGAATACATTGGTGAAAACCATAATAGGTATCTAATTACCCAAAAATTGTATTTAGCAAAATAAATGTCGATCATAAAGATATTATGGGTGAAATAGTACACCCAATTTATAACTCTTTAGAAAACTTGGGGCAGATTCTTTTCTTGTGTCCTACACTGTAAAATAGAATCGTCAAAAGTTGGGTTCGACATCTTGCTTGGGTTTTGACTTTACTATTCAAAATAGTCTTGCCTTTTTTCCCTTGCCTTGTGCCATACTCGTGCCAACCTACTCTTAAACCTCGTCTTAACAATTAAGAATATAAACATCATTCTTAGTGCTCCCACTCACTTTCATGAATCTCTACTTAGACAAGTATATTAGAATTATTGTGAAGACTATTCTTCATTTCATTCATGGTTTTACCTTCAAAAGGATAAACCTTTCATGAAGTGACTACGGTATTTGGTTATTCACGATTTTAAATAAATCGATTAACCTAGTCGTCCCAACTGATTTGGCCTCTTTTGAGGTAAGCCTCGATAAGGAGCATAATGACGACATACCAAAATACAAATATTTTCTTTGGAGCAAAAATTGATGTACCATTGTTATAAGAAGACGTCACTAAAAATCAAAACGTTTTTGACTAAGTGTGACTTATTCATATACTCTTCATAAGAGACATTTGCAATGGTGAATATGAGGATCAAAAGAAAAATTCATTTTGTCATTAGCTACGGTGGTTTAAACGGAGATTGCAATCAAAATGCTACCGTATAAAATAATGGAAACTCCTTTCCACGATTGAACGGATTTACAAGTTCGTAGAAGGATAAATATTTGTCATTGCGCGAATAAATATGAACGGAAAATAAACATTCATTGCTTATATATAATTTACTTGTAAAACAATTTTAAACAAGTCACTCATATAATGACCCCTCACGAAATTATATAAGTGATTCCAAGACCCATCTTTAGACAAAAATAGTCATCGCATGCTACCTTTATCTAAAAATGGTAAGTCAATACTTGACTAATTCTACACTTAGAACTCTTGGTTGACGGATTTCAACTAAATCCATCTCCTAGTCCCAAGATAATGCTTATCTCGTTGAGTCCAATCCAATTTTGGCTTGTGATCGCATCACCCTACTTACCCGAGGTAAAAAGGGACCCACGAGCGTGGTAGCCCTAATGAACACGGGGTTCATAGGTGCTTCAATTGGTAAGGCTAAATCTCAATTTTTTTAAGTTATGTGAGAGGTCTTGTCAATTTAGTTATTAATTCCCTATAAGCGAACTAAGTCGGTGAATTTGAATAACTTTGAATTGACAATCGAGAAATAAAAATGCATGTTGGCGATTTTGGCATGAGCGGAAAACATAAAGCAAGCAAATAATAAATCCTAGTATGGCCACCTAGCTAATCTAATTAACTAGAAGATTACAAAATCGGAAACCAACTCCTTGGCCCCTTGCCTCTTCATTTTACATACTTCAAAAAGGCACCGTCTTTTGGAACACCGACTTCGGGAATCTCCGTCTTCATAATAATTAATTACAAAAAGATACAAATAAAATTCCTATTATACATTTGATCTAAAAATGAAATTAAATTATTACAAACGGCGATACGAGATCGCAAATAAAATTACAACCGAATCGGTATTCCCATACATTACGGGTAATACCAATTAAAATAATCTAGGTCATACTAGGTACAACTTGCATTAAAAATTTAAACAAATGACATTCATTCATTTAACCATAACAACATAAATAAAATACTGGAAAAAAAATATGCCAAAATCGCCCTTGATACTTATCATGCTCATTCTAGCTCGGTTTTATGGATTTTATCGAATTTTTTAACCATTAAAAATCAATAAACACTTAAATCATATTTAAGCTCAAACTAATTATCTAAACTGATTTAGAACTCAAAATTAGTCCTCACTAATTTTGTTTATATTTAATTAGTTTGAATTGATCGTATTTGCTGAATATAGAGGTTAAATCATATCATTTATGAAATAAACCCAAAATAAAATATAAAACTCATAGAAATTTGAAACCAAAAATTTTGTACATTCTGGAACATTTTAAGGAACTCCAAAAACTAGAAAAATTTGCCCAAAAATTTTGAATTAATTTTATGAACAAATAACTTTGTATTCAACGGTTTTATCAAATAAAAACCATTAAATATAGTAAAACAATGAAAAAAACTATAAAGTTTCACCAAAGATGATATAAATCAGATTATAAAATATACCAAAAATTTTCAAGACCTGAAAAGGACGTTTCAATTTTATGAACATAATAATCTCACTTTATTGACTTTTATCTCATAAAAATCAATAATCATGCAAAACTTAATTAAATGTCACAAAATTTTACATACATTATTTAAAACATGCATGTGAGATCATACCAAAATTTCATGGCCATAATCAACATGCAACTATTTTTACTTAACTTTTAACATAAAACATGCATATTAACATGATTTAAAGGCCATAAATCAAAATAAATAGCAAATTAATCCATAAAACCACCAAATTTTACCACAACCATTTTGAAGTCAGTAGGTATGCATGCAAATAAAAAATTTCGTGCAAACCAATTTTTAACACAAATTTTCAAATTTACCCAAGTTATCGTATAACTCGATTTTAATGCTTAAAATCAACATGCATGTAACAATTGAGCTCTAATACCACATGAAAGTCCTAGACTTCTAATTAGACTCCTCTAATTAGTTCATTAAATTACATTAACTTAATGATTTAAGATCTAGTTATCATGCATGCAAATATAAAAGCATAAATATAAAGATAAGATGAAATTTCCTTACAATGGAAATTTTCGGCCAATATGGGGCACAATAAGAACTCCTTCTTATTGTTCTTGAGCATGTATTTAGTGGATGATCCTCCATAAAATAACTTCCAAAGTAGAAGGTCTCCTTCTTCTTGCACCCAAGATTAAACCCAAATAATCTTAACTTATTATTAACTAGATAATAAGTGAAGACATAATACTGTGGGATAATATCCGTATACTTCCTGCAGCAGGAGCTCACCCAAGGGGCCTTGATGATCAAGCCACAAACAAGACAAGCCTGACCCCAAGATCCCCTCAGATGGAAGCTCGAGTCACAAGGTCCAAACAACAAGCCATGACTGGCCAAACTCAAGCCAGGCCAGGCCAAGACATTGAGGAAGATAGTCCACGGCTCAGCAAGCCATGTCAAGCCCTAACTCAATCCACATTTCCCACACAAGACAGAAACAATGCCATTCAGAACCAGGCAGACCCATCAGCAAACCCTGCACCAAGGAGGTACACCAGGGCATCTCAACCACCCCCACCATGGCCTACCATCAAGCCAACCCCCCAAGCTACAAGTTTGTCCATGATAACTCCTCTTGAAGTCTAGTAAAAACACAAGTAAGAAGCACCCCAAGCTAGAGTCCAGTAAACATTAAAACAGAGAAGGTACAAGTCAGATTGTGGCTTCCTTTTGCTTAAGTCAACTTGTCCTCGTCCAAGGCAGGTCTTATCTAAGTTCTAATAAGAGTAGAGAGTCCCAAGGAGCAGCAACACATCCAGGCAAAGCAACAAGACAACAAGAACAACAGATTTCCATTTCAGGAAAACTCCAAAACTGCTTTATTTGCTTTTTGTTCAGTCTGTTCTTTGTGTCTTGTGTCTGTACTTTATAGTTGTTGAGCTCGTCCTATTGTAAGGCTCTTAATTAGTGTCAGTTGTAGTAGTTTAGATCCTAAGCTGGCCCTTGGATGATCTATACATCCAATGGTTCACAAGATATCAGCCTCCCTATATAAGGAGGTCTTGTATGTTGTTGAAAGTCAGACTTTTATGAATGAATTAACTTTGAGAAATCCCTCAAATCTATCAAACTTGTGCTAAGAGCTGTAGTTTGAACCAAGCCTGATACATCTTCAAGGTGTTTGATCAGTGTCTTGTCTTGTGAGTCAAGTTATATCTGTGCCTTGCTGTGGTTAACTTGCTTGTTGTTTGAGTCTAGTCTAGGGTGTTTGTGCTTTGCTGTAACACTTTAAACCTGTCTCAAAACTAGTCTTTGAGTCCCTTCTCTTGTGCATTGCTGTAGGGGAGTTTCTCTAAGTCATATCCCTTGAACTTTAGTTAATATAAACCAATCTCTCTAAAACAGCCTCCATTTCTACTTGAGTTGTTTTCAGTTTAAGTGAACCTAGTCAAGCATTCATCAAAACTTGTAAACCTTAGTAGTTTACACTCCAAATTGGTTATCAGAGCTTTGGTTGAGAGTCTTAGTGAGTTCATTTTCCCTAACTACATTTAAAAACACAAAAATAGCCCAATGAGTGAAGAGAGACTGGCAGGAGTAGAAGCAAAGATGGAGGACCTGGCTGGGATTGTAACCACCCTAACCAGAGCCTTGGATCAGGTAATAGGCAACCAGTTGTTTGCTGGAGGAAGAGGCAGAGGACGTGGAAGAGGCCAAGGAGGAGGCAGAGGAAGGCCACCTGATGATGAAGAGTATCCAGACTCAGATGACTCAACAAGGAGCAGGGCTTCCATTCACAGGCACATAGACAAGCATCTTAAGGTAGACATCCCTGAGTTTTCTGGTAGTCTTAATCCTGATGATTTGTTAGAATGGTTAAGAGAAGTAGAAAGGATCTTTGAGTACAAAGGATATAATGATTCTAAGTCTTTTAAAGTAGCCATCCTTAAACTGAAAGGGTATGCTTCCCTTTGGTATGAAACCATGAAAGGGTTAAGGGCTAGGGAAGGGAAAGAACCCATCAAGTCTTGGACTAAACTAAAAAAGAAACTGCTAGACAAGTTTGTTGCTAAGGATTACACCCAGGATCTGTTTATCAAATTGTCTAAGTTGAAACAAGGAGACAAACCTGTTGAATCTTATCTGAGAGAGTTTGAACAACTCACCTTGCAGTGTGATATAAATGAGAAACCTGAGCAAAGGATTGATAGGTACTTAGAGGGTCTAGAAAAGAACATTGCTAACAAGGTTAGGATGCAACCTCTGTGGTCATTTGATGATGTTGTCAACTTATCTCTGAGAATTAAAAAGATAGGGAAGACTAAGCATGTTACACCAAAACCTGTTAGGCCTTTTCAAGCCATACCTTATAGTGGGTTGAGAACCATGGATACCCCTAAGACAGCACCCCCACCTACCTTAGATAAGGGAAAGGGCATCATGGGTCAAAAGCCAAGCACTTCATTGACTGAGAACAGAATTAGGTGCTTCCAATGTCAAGGCTATGGACATTTTAGGAAGGATTGCCCTTCTAAGAAGACCTTAACTATAATGGAGGTTGAGACTTGGGAGAAAGAAGGTCTAGTTGAGTATGAGAGGGATGAGCCTGAGGTTGAAGAAGTGGTGAGTGAGGAAGAAGAGTCTAGTCAGGAGGCAATAGTGGCACTCCCTGACACAGGCCACAGCTTGGTCCTATGGAGAGTAATGCATTCACAACAGATATCCTTTGGAGGAGGATCAAAGGTCCCTCATTTTCAGGAGCAGATGTACCATACAAGGGAGGGTTTGTAACCTTATTATAGATGGAGGTAGTTGTACCAATGTGGCCTCTGTTACTATGGTTGATAAGCTGAAGTTGAGCACTCAAGATCACCCTCACCCCTATAAGTTGAGGTGGCTGAGTAAGGGAGCAGAGGTTAAGGTGGATAAGCAATGTATGGTCCCTTTCTCCATTGGAAGTGTGTACAAGGATGAAGTATTGTGTGATGTGGTTCCAATGGATGCCTGTCACTTGTTATTAGGAAGGCCATGGGAGTTTGATAAAAGCTCCATACACCAAGGAAGAAGCAACACCTATTCCTTCAAGCATGTGAGCAGGAAGGTGACATTAGCCCCCTTGCCACCACATCAGAAGAGCTATGGGAGTCCTAGTATGGCTGAAGATTTTAGTGGAGTCTTGTTTCTATCTGAATCAGCAATGGTCAAAGAATGTACTACAGAGCAACCTATATTGATGCTGCTATCAAAGGAAGTTCAGGAAGGGGAGTCTAAGGTAATCCCTGCAGAAGTTAAGCCCCTCATTATCAGTTCAAGTAAGTGTTCCCAGAGGAACTTCCTGATGGCTTACCCCCTTTAAGAGGAATTGAACACCAGATAGACCTTGTGCCAGGGTCTGTACTACCTAATAGACCAGCCTATAGATGTGATCCTAAGGCTACACAAGAGCTGCATAAGCAAGTTGGAGAGTTGATGAGTAAAGGATTTGTGAGGGAGTCATTAAGCCCTTGTGTTGTGCCTGCATTGTTGGTTCCTAAAAAGGATGGGACTTGGAGGATGTGCATAGATAGCAGGGCTATCAATAACATCACAGTCAAGTACACGTTCCCTATACCTAGACTTGATGACATGTTGGATGAGTTGAGTGGTTCAAGGTTCTTTTCTAAGATTGATTTGAGGCAAGGTTACCATCAATTGAGGATCAGGGAAGGAGATGAGTGGAAGACAACCTTCAAAACAAAGCATGGCCTTTATGAGTGGCTTGGCATGCCCTTTGGCCTGTCAAATGCCCCAAGTACCTTCATGAGATTGATGACAGAAGTGCTTAGGCCTTGCCTAGGGATATTTGTGGTGGTATACTTTGATGATATTCTCATCTACAGCAAGAGCAAGGATGATCACTTGAGGCATCTTGAGGCTGTGTTTGAGATACTTAAGGAGAGTAAACTCTTTGGGAAGCTTGAGAAATGCACCTTTAACTGAGGAGGTCAAATTTCTAGGATATGTGGTGTCTGGTAGAGGCATTTCAGTGGATCAAGACAAGATCAGTGCAGTTCAGTCTTGGCCTATTCCTAGGAATATCACAGAAGTAAGAGGATTCCATGGCTTAGCATCCTTCTACAGAAGATTCATTAAGAATTTCAGCACCATTGCAGCACCCCTCACTGAATGCATGAAGAAGGGAGAGTTCACTTGGACTGAGAATGCTTTGCAGGCTTTCAAACACATGAACAAACTCTTGTGCAGTGCACCTATCCTCAGGTTGCCAGACTTTAACAGCCTATTTGAGGTTGAATGTGATGCAAGTGGAGTAGGAATTGGAGCTGTCCTTATCCAAGAGAAGAAACCTGTAGCTTACTTCAGTGAGAAGCTAAGTGGAGCTAAGCTGAGCTATTCTACATATGACAAAGAGTTCTATGCTCTTGTCAGAGCTCTGAGGCATTGGAGTCATTACCTGAAGCCCAAGCCTTTTGTCTTACACTCTGATCATGAGGCATTGAAGTACATAGGAGGACATCATAAGCTCAGTCATAGGCATGCTAAGTGGGTGGAGTTCCTCCAGTCATTCACCTTTTCTAGCAAATACAAAGAGGGCAAACAAAATGTGGTGGCTGATGCATTGTCTAGGAGGTACACTCTACTATCAACCATGGAGCAAAGGGTTCTTGGCTTTGATTTCATGAAGGACATGTATCAAGAAGATCCAGACTTTGCAGAAGATTGGTTAGCACAGAAGAAGGGTACAAAGACCATTGATTCACCCTACACTCTACAAAATGGATTCCTGTTCAAGGGAAACAAGCTCTGTGTTCCCAGAGGGTCTTATAGGAGTCTATTGATCAAGGAAGTGCATGGAAGTGGCCTTGGAGGACACTTTGGGGTTCAGAAAACTGTGGACATATTGCAGGATCAATTATAGTGGCCTAAGATGATGGGAGAGGTCCAAATAGTGCTCAGAAGGTGTGGAGTTTGTCAAAAGGCCAAGAGTTCATTTCAAGCAGGACCTTACACCCCCCCTACCTATCCCATGTAGGCCTTGGGAAGATGTAAGCATGGATTTCATAGTAGCATTGCCTAGGACAACAAGAGGGAAAGATTCTATCATGGTGGTTGTGGATAGGTTCAGCAAGATGGCACATTTCATTGCTTGTAAGAAAACTGAGGATGCTGTGAGTGTAGCAGAGCTATACCTTGATGAGGTGGTGAGGTTACATGGAGTTCCAAGAACTATTGTATCTGACAGAGACACAAAGTTTATGAGTCATTTCTGGAGAACATTGTGGAAGCTGCTTAACACTAGGTTGTTGTTTAGCACCTCCCATCATCCTCAAACAGATGGACAAACTGAGGTGACCAATAAGACCTTGGGAAGGATCTTGAGGTGTATAGTCAGCAGATCCCTCAAGGATTGGGACTTAAAGCTAGCTCAAGCATAGTTCTCTTTCAATAGAGCTCCATCAGCAGCCACAGGCCACTCCCCCTTTGAAGTGGTCTATGGTACTAACCCCTTAATGCCTTTGAATTTGTCTAATGTGTGCAGGTCAGAGATCCATTATGATGCCAAGAAAAGGGTGGAAGAAATGCTAAAACTCCATGAATCAGTCAGAAAACAAATTGAGAAGGCCAATGATCTATACAAAAAGAATGCCAAGGTTCCTAAGATCAAGAAGGACTTTGCCCCAGGAGACTTAGTATGGATCAACCTAAGGAAAGAAAGGTTCCCTTCCAAGAGAAAGAATAAGCTAGAGCCAAGAGCAGATGGTCCTTTTCAAGTCATAGAGAAGATAGGTCTTAATGCCTACAGAATTGATCTACCAGGAGAGTATGCAGTGCATGGAACATTCAATGTTGGAGATCTTAGTCCCTTCTATGTAGACTCTGAGGGGGAGGAAGACACAGACTTGAGGTCAAGCCCTTTTCAACCTGGGTGCAGCAGGAGCTCACCCAAGGGGCCTTGATGATCAAGCCACAAACAAGACAAGCCTGACCCCAAGATCCCCTCAGATGGAAGCTCGAGTCACAAGGTCCAAACAACAAGCCATGACAGGCCAAACTCAAGCCAGGCCAAGCCAAGACATTGAGGAAGATAGTCCAGGGCTCAGCAAGCCATGTCAAGCCCCAACTCAGTCCACATTTCCCACACAAGACAGAAACAATGCCATTCAGAACCAGGCAGACCCATCAGCAAACCCTGCACCAAGGAGGTACACCAGGGCATCTCAACCACCCCCACCATGGCCTACCATCAAGCCAACCCCCCAAGCTACAAGTTTGTCCAGGATAATGCCTCTTGAAGTCTAGTAAAAACACAAGTAACAAGCACCCCAAGCTAGAGTCCAGTAAACATTAAAACAGAGAAGGTACAAGTCAGATTGTGGCTTCCTTTTGCTTAAGTCAACTTGTCCTCGTCCAAGGCAGATCTTATCTAAGTTCAAATAAGAGTAGAGATTCCCAAGGAGCAGCAACACATCCAGGCAAAGCAACAAGACAACAAGAACAACAGATTTCCATTTCAGGAAAACTCCAAAACTGCTTTATTTGCTTTTTGTTCAGTCTGTTCTTTGTGTCTTGTGTCTGTACTTTATAGTTGTTGAGCTCATCCTATTATAAGGCTCTTAATTAGTGTCAGTTGTAGTAGTTTGAATCCTAAGGTGGCCCTTGGATGATCTATACATCCAATGGTTCACAAGATATCAGCCTCCCTATATAAGGAGGTCTTGTATGTTGTTGAAAGGCAGACTTTATGAATGAATTAACTTTGAGAAATCCCTCAAGTCTATCAAACTTGTGCTAAGAGCTGTAGTTTGAACCAAGCCTGATACATCTTCAAGGTGTTTGATCAGTGTCTTGTCTTGTGAGTCAAGTTATATTTGTGCCTTGCTGTGGTTAACTTGCTTGCTGTTTGAGTCTAGTCTTGGGTGTTTGTGCTTTGCTGTAACACTTTAAACCTGTCTCAAAACTAGTCTTTGAGTTCCTTCTCTTGTGCATTGCTGTAGGGGAGTTTCTCTAAGTCATATCCCTTGAACTTTAGTTAATATAAACCAATCTCTCTAAAACAGCCTCCATTTCTACTTGAGTTGTTTTCAGTTTAAGTGAACCTAATTTAGCATTCATCAAAAACTTATAAACCTTAGTAGTTTACACTCCACTTCCCTTTAAATCATTCATGATTATAATGAAATTAAGATTATATGATTAATAGTCATAAACGAAAATGCATAATAAACGAGAGTTAAGAAATAACCTTTAGTCCTTGCTTTAAAGGCCTAAGAACAATATCAAAATGATGATATCTCCTAATCGTAGCACCCAAGATAGAATGAGAAATGCCCTTGAATTTGCTAGAATGTTTTGTGAAAAGTTACTGTTAACTTTTTTAAATTTTGTGATGTGTAGAGATGGAGGCACAAGAGAGAATCAATTAGGGTTAGGTCCAAAATCTGAATTTTTCTCTTCCCTTTTTGTTTCTCACGGCACCACTTAGGGTTTTGGGGAGATTTTTTTCTCCTCAAAATAACCACCCATTGACTGAAAAACATAGTGTATCTGGACACTTTTGTTTTGGTCATTTTAGCTTTCAATATAATGTAATATATTATAATCGTCATTTGTCATGGACCGACATCATTATAATACATCATTAGTTATAAATATCCGTATATTTATAATTTGCCAATTAGATATAACGGTTTATGTTAAATTAGCTTACATTATATACAACAATTAAGTATAACATTTTATATTCAATTTACGAATTACAGTTAATTCGTCTCAGCTAACTTTATTTAATCGTTATTAAATAATCTGTCATCATCACATTGACTAACCTTTTAGTCAAAAACATCGACTAACCTTTTAGTCATTTAATAAGGCATCAATATGATTATTTTCTCAAATAATCACATCTCTCAAACACATCCTTTAGGTGTGACTTTTAGGGACCAGTTGATCACCGCCATCTGTATGACAATAACGTCAAACTTATCTAGCAAGCCAACCGTTATTGATAAACGTTAATCAACTGATTATAATACATAGTGTACCCTGTGAACCTATAGAGATTTATTTATGTTATTGCACTAACTGTGGAGGACACTAGCTCCAACAATCTCCCACTTGTCCGTACAAGTGTATGTGCGATAACCGATTCTCATATCCATAATAAATTTCTCCCACTCAATGTAAACCAATTTGCAAAGTCCGTATTCACAAAGGTCGTAGTTTACAAGTGATCAGTATCAAGAGTGGTTTCCCCGACTAGAGAGTAACTTAACTGATAAACGAATCTTTATTCGAGCATGGCCATGCATTTCAGTTACAGCTCCTCGAGTGGCCCTGAGAAATAACATAACCTGATAAAGGTGGATATTTTCTTCAACTCGAATCTTGCAGATACAAGCACAGTATGAAATGACCCAGTAAAAATCTACTTAGCCTCCTGTTACGGTCAACCATGAGAAAGAAACCAAAGTCACCCAAAAACTGCCTTAATCTCAAGAGACAGTCGATAGTCAAAAGAATCGACTCTAGGAACACTATGGATGTCCTATCCACGACCTGGCACCTAATGTTTTGAAACATTTAGGACTCCATAACGTTGTCACAAAATTTGTCCTGCGAGGTATCATTATAACTCGCATATGTGATCGATCAGTCAACTGTTTGACTTATGGCTCGTTGAACCCACCATCAATCGACTTCACAGAATAATTGCCAGAGTTATCAGCTCATGTAGGCGATTACGGACCAAAACAAATATAATGTAATTCAGTTCACTTTGGGGTGTTCAATGTTGTCAGTACAACCCACATGAAAAACAAAATATAAAACAAAACGATGATTTCATAGATAGTTTTATGAAAAAGATACAGGTGTCTAATCCATATAAAACAACTAATACAACTCAGGAACACGTTTGATTCCCATGGAAATAACGTGCCCTTCATGCTTATAATATCTCAATGGTTTAGTGAGAGGATCTGCGACGTTATCATCCGTAGCAATCTTGTCTATCACTATTTCCCTTTGCTCCACGTAATCTCGGATCCTGTGAGCCTTCCGTTGTACATGCCTAGACTTGTTGCTGGACTTAGGCTCCTTAGCCTGGAAGATGGCACCACTATTATCACAATAGATGGTGATCGGGTCATCCGAACTAGGAACTACAGTTAGTCCCTGTAAGAATTGACGCATCCATATAACATCCTTTGCAGCCTCTGAAGCAGCATAGTACTCGGACTCAGTCGTAGAATCTGCTATAACACTTTGTTTGGAGCTTTTCCCGCTGACCGCAGCGCCATTAAGAGTAAAAACGAATCCAGACTGAGATTTCGAGTCATCTCGATCCGTTTGGAAGCTAGCATCTGCGTAACCGATTGCGCATAGCTCAGTGTCACCTCCATAAGTCAATACCCAATCCTTAGTCCTCCGTAGGTACTTAAGGATATTCTTAACAGCCATCCAGTGTGTTTCACCTGGATTGCCTTGGTACCGACTCGTCATACTCAACGCATATGCCACGTCTGGACGTGTGCATATCATGGCATACATGATCGATCCTATAGCTGATGCATAAGGAACCCGACTCATGCGCTCGACCTCTTCCGATGTCTTTGGTGCCTGAGCTTTACTCAATTGCATCCCATAAATCATTGGAAGGATTCATTTCTTGGAGTTGGTGTTGGAGCTAGTGTCCTCCACAGTTAGTGCAATAACATAAATAAACCTCTGTAGGTTCACAGGGTATACTTTGTATAATAATCAGTTGATTAACGTTTATCAATAACGGTTGGCTTGCTAGATAAGTTTGACGTTACTGTCATACA
>JAIUZE010074735.1:57189-70745 GCA_022085475.1 Heliosperma pusillum | reverse complement strand
AAGCATAATGAATAAAAACATAGATCACCTCTCCAAAACAACGTTGTTTGGAAACCAACGAAAACAAGGGTCCACTTCAAACGGTCATAACTAGAGTTATAGACTTGCAAATGCATAAATTCCAAATGGAGGTGATAGGTTATCCTCTTACGGTTCCAACGGGATGTCACACGCCCAAAACAAGCAAGTAACGAAGGAGGTATGATCATTTTACGAAAAGGGGTCAGTGCAGGAAAATTTATGTCGGCAGCGAGTGACGCAGCCTGCGTCACCACGACGCAGCCTGCTTCCTATTCGGACAGGTACGAGTCACATAATCTCCATAATTTCACTAAGGCATAACACAAATATCATCTATCATCACAATTCATCAATTCTCATATCAATTATCAACTAATAACCACCATTATCAACAACACGATTCCTAAGATTACTAATCATATTCTAAATACGATTTCTAACATGGAAAACACATTAAAACACGTAAATGATATCGAGTAACCCTTCACCGTTACCTTTTCCACTAGATAGTAATCTTTGTCGGGGTCTAGAAAGTCTCCACCTAAACAAAGACGACAAAAGATGAATATAATTCACCTTTGAAAAAGACGGATAAATTGAAAAGCGAGAAATACGGTAATTTTATTACCAATACGGATAGAGGAAGATAAGAGGGGAAGAATAAGAGGAACTTACGTGAATTTGAGCGAGAAATGAATGAGTAGTGGCGATTCTAAACTTGGAAGAATATGGAGGCTAGGTTTTGGTGTTTATGGTGAGGAAGAAGAAGATTGAGTTGTGAGGGAGTTAGGGTTATGAGAGAGTATATGTAGGGAGAGTAAGTGGAAAAGTCAACGAAAGTCAAAGACGGCTCAAAAGTCAAGAAAAAGTCAAAGACGGCTTAAGACGGGATTCACTTGAAATCTCGCTGGAAATTCCAAATACGAACTCGGAAATTCTAAATTCGACTCGGAAAATTAAATTTACGATTAAAACTAAAATTCGCTGAAAAGTATCCGTAAAATATTTTTACTAGAAAAATAGGGTACATTTCTGGGTGTTACAATTATCAAGTGAGTTACTTCCACTTTAGTTACTTCAATCTCTCTATTTTTCAGAAATCCAACATGAACAAACCCTAACCCAAATTTGGGGGTTTTTGATTTCACTTGAAAAACTTGTTTAAATTGGATTTCTAATGCTTCTTACATGATATAGAGTGAATGTTAGTGATTAATTTGTAAGCTTACTATGATTTGAATGCTCATATTCCAATTAGGATACTCATATCTACTTTATGCTAAAAACCTCATGCTTAAATGGTAGTATAATGCTTGAATTCATGCTTTATACTTTGAACTTATGCTCTTATTGTGTTGTTTTAGCATTAGTATCTTTAAGTAGTGCCCAAAACTCAAGATTCAAGGTAATGTTGCTCAAAATCCTTTATGAGCATGTCAAAGCATTATTCAGGGGTCTAGGAATGACTGCTAGTATAAACTTTAGTTATAAGACTTACCCTCAATTGACCCTTGAATTCTTGAGCTCATTTGAGTTGCAAAGATCTAGGAATAAAGACTCTATGCCTCAAGTCCGGTTTCGATTATTCAATTATGACTATAGTATGAACTTAGGGACCTTTGCTGACCAATTCGGTCTCACCCACAGGGACACTATTACTTCACCTCCCGAAGGCTTTGATATTAGCCATGTTTGGAACACCATTTCTACTTATCCTGTCTCTCGTTGGGACCATGTCCCACACCAACACATCCATCATCCCGCTGGCAAAGATTCATGGGATGGACCTTCTTGGGCCGTGCTGAGCCTCATTTGGTGAGACGGGTAGAGTTAGATATTTTAGGAGGGTTCTTGAATGTGAACGGTGATGAACCATGGTCGATTAGCATTCCTTACTATTTTGCTGTTCAGTTGACTAAAGCTACTAATCCAAAGAACACTGGCATTGTTTATGGAGGCCTTATCACTCACCTTGATATGCGAGTTTGTGGTTTTAACCAAGCCACCACTGACCTCCAGGCATTGACTACACCTCCCACCGAGATGGGAAATGGGTTGGATTATGATTATTTTGTTCAGCTTAATTGGTTTCATGTCTCTCACCCCCATATGATCTGGAGGACAGCTGGCCGTGATTCGGTCAAGTTGACCACTGAGGTAAACCAGATTCCATTGCTTAGGCAGCGTCCTCAACTTCAGGAGGGTGAGGCCATCTTACCCCGTCCCACTTATTTTTTACCTGTTGGGGATATTACCCCCAATGACCCCCCTGTTCAGATTAGATCCCACCGCCCTGAGGTAGGATCATCCTCTCAGTCGACCCATGCTGCGGGCGACGTGACCGCCATGTTTCAAGCCCTAACCATGTCCATTGATAGAGTCCAGTCCGACCAGCAGCTTGCTCTGCACCCCATTTATGATCACTTTGCTAGGCAAGGTGTGATTAGACCTGAGGGCCCCCACCCGTCTTTTTATACTTGGCCCGAAGAGGGGTATGGTACTGCTTATGATGCAGGTGTGCAGCAGACCGGACCTAATTACTGTGGTACTGAATATGGCGTCGAGAGTTTTGGAGGGTATAGAGGTGATTTTAGTGGTCACCAAGTAGATGAGTACCAGTCCTTAGGAGCCAGCAACCCTACCAGGATCATAGCCTCCAGTAGTAGTTATTATTCTATAGATGATACCTACTATACAGATGCTTCTGGATCCGCATCCGAGCCGCCTCCTTCAGAGAGGAGAGGCCGTAGCTGGTGGCCTTTGTGATGAGATGATAGCAAGCTCCCCTTGTTTATACTAGCTTGGGGGAGGCTAGACATTTTGTAATCTTTTCTTTCTTTCTTTTATTTTTAGCATTTTTAGTTTTTCTTTCTAACCCCTTTTCCCATTAGAATTTCATCTTGTTTCTTTGTTCTATGTGCTACCAACCGTTTCTCGGTTTGCTTCTATTATAATTGCATGCACATTGAGGACAATGTGAAGTTTTAGCTTGGGGGAGGATTTGCATTTAGGACTTAATGCATTTAGGATTGCATTTAGATTTTTACTTTTCTCACTAGCTTATTTTCTAGTTTTATTAGTTTATCTTTTCGGAAAAAAAAGAGACAAATAAAAGATCATTTCCATCTTACATTTCTCAATTTATAGTTTTTATAAGCTGATGTTTCATTATGTTATGAGGAATTGTGCATTCATGGGGATGTCTTGTACACAGTAGGTAGAAAGTTGCATTTGAACTTATTTAAGCTTGATCTTGACTTTGGCAAGCTACTCATATTGTAAGGTAGAGCCTCCATTGGTCGGTACATCTGAACCCGATCCCAGTTTAAGAGTGAGTAATTTCTCCTTATAGTTTGTGTCACATCAAAACGCATAAGTATGGTTTTTATTCCATTTTCTATAAGTATTACTATCATGATCTACATTTGAAGCCATTTAATCTTGTTCACATTTCACATTGCCCAAAAACACCCTTCTTTCTAGCTACATTATATTATTGCCTACCCTTGTTGAGCTAGTAACTGACTATATGTGTAGGGGTGTTCTGTACTTTTGCGATATTCTGATAATGCCACCATTTGGTGTGAACCTGCTGTCTCGGGATTGCTGATTCCCTTGTTTTTCAGTGAAAGGAAGTTTGAAAAGAAAAAGAAAAAAAAAAGTGAGCTTTGAAAAAAAAAATGAAAAATGAAAAATGAAAGAGAAAAAGCTCAAAAGTAAAAAAAAAAAGAAAAAAAAAAAGAAAAAGAAAAGAAAAAGAAGAGAAAAACGCTTCCATGAATGAAAAGAAAGAAAAATTTTGGGAAGTCGTAACTTGATTTGTCATGTTTAATAAGCTAATATGCTGCTTTTGGCTTTGACTATTGTTTATGGAAATTGGTATGAATTGGATTGAGTATCCACTACACATTTGGTTATTACTAGCTTGACTTAAAGCCCCACATGACCAAAATCGTTTGTCCACTTTTTACCCAAATTTCCTAAACCTCTTCTTTATTTCTCTAATGCTTCTTACATTACATTTTGATCATGATTAGTCTTACTTAATGAATTTGGATTGTCTACCATACTAGACTGCGGGCACATTCTTATAAGTTGTAGATAGGAGAGTGTCACTTCAAATTTCAACTAATATTTCCTATTTCACAAAAATTTGAGTGAAGAGTGTATCGAAAGAGTTCATAGTCAATAAGATCATGCAAAAGCTGAAAAAGTACAAAGAATATTTTCTATGCTGCGCCGTTATGTAAATCTCAACCATGATTCGCACTTTCCTTCGCCCTTGTTGTTTCGGGTTTATGATTCATCTACTTGTTAAGAGCTTATTTTTGAGATTTGGATGATAGATTGATCATTGTTTGCTACCCTTGTCATGGTTATGATTGTTATGTTTGCTTGAGGACAAGCAACGGTTTAGCTTGGGGGAGTTTGATAAGCGATATTTTGTACTAATTTATCCTCCGTTTTAGCTCGATTTCTATATGATTTATGCACTTTGTTAAGTGATTAACGAGCTAATATTACTATTCTAGTTGTTTTGCTTGCTTTGTCTCGTTTTATAGGAAATGAAGCGGTTTTGCTATATTTTCTTACTTTATGGAGCAAAGGCACTAGAATACAAGTTTACGAGGAACCGATGATAGCAATTTCATGATTGGATCACAATTCCCATTGCATCATTCCTCAAAGTGGATTGGTCTCGACTTTTGACTTAGTTTCTCAATTAAAACACAAGCCCAAGTCAATCAAAGCCTGGCCCAAGACCATTTCCGAGCTGCAAACTACCAAAACAAGGCATAGGATTCCGTGCCCAAAGAAGAAATTCAAAGAGACGAATGAAGATCCATCAGGGTTACATACCCGATCGGATTTACCACATACCCGATCGGGTATGTCTGCTGATGAACGCTTCTTGGCTCTTCTTCTCCCAAGCCTTAATGGAGTACTTTATTATGTTGTCTAGGGTATAAATTTAGACGAAACACATCAGCTAAGCAGCCCTATAAAAGCCTAAACGCATGAGAAGAAGAGATAAGCAATGATAACACAACAACATTACATATTTTACATATAAGTTTTAGATCATAGTTTATAGTTTATGCAATCTTAGACTATTTTTATAGCAATTTCCAAGTACTTCTCTAGTGTTTCTATAAGCATTTGTCATTATATTGGGTTGGATATTTGTTCTTTGCTTTCTTTCTTACATAATTGTACTCCAATCCCGGTAATTTTCTATCCTTTATTTACGCAATTTCCGACATCATTGTTTTCTCTTTATAGTATTTATTTTAGTGGTATTGTTTTCATCATCATATTAAGTTCATGAATTATAATCTCATTAGTCTTGTTATTATATTATTATTGGTAGGAAATGTGTGAAATATCCGTATATTTCACCTCTAAATTTCAGGATTATAACAAAATTATAAGATACGAACTAACGAATCATATATGAAAATAACAATATAAATAAGAGATAAAAATCAACCTTTGGTCCTTGCAAATTGGCTTAAGAACAATATCAAAAGTATGATATCTCCTACTTGTTGCACCCAAAATGCTCCTTGATATGCCTTAATCGTGCTAGAACGATTATACAAAATTACCGCTAATTTTATGTGAGGTTTGATGATAGATCTAGAGAGAAAAATTGAGAGTAAATTTTTCTTTGTGATTGTGCCGTCACTTTTTCCACCAAAACCCTAGGTATATTTTTCTTTTTTATTCTCTCTTAATCATACTCTCTAGGTTTTCCTAAAATAAGAAATTGCCATTAGGATCCTTTCCAAACCGATTTGGACCGAGTGGATATATCCATTTATTGCTTCATATTTTTCGGTCACACCTAGTAAATAACATCCATTGTATTATTATAATTATCGTCACTAATATCGTCATTTTATTAATAAGTCCACTCAACCTTTTGCAGTCGATTTATTAATACATGTCCGATAACATTTACAATAATTACTACGAGTAATACATTTGCTTAATTAAATATAACTGTTTATATTTAATCACGAATTAACTGATTAGTTCGTTTAAGCTAACATTATTTACATTAGTTAAATATAACAGTTTATATTCAATTTACGAATTAACAGTTTAATCCGTCTATCATCATCATTTTTGACTAACCTTTTAGTCAAATAAATCGACTAACCTTTTAGTCGTATAAGGCATCAATATGACTATATTATTCATATAATCACATCTCTCAAACACATCCAATAGGTGTGACTTATAGGGACCAGTTGATCACCGCCATAATAAAATGACAATAACGTCAAACTTCTAGCGAGCCAACCGTTATTGATAAACGTTAATCAACTGATTATTATACAAAGTATACCCTGTGAACCTACAGAGATTTATTTATGTTATTTATGTTATTTCTGCATTTGCATGTCTAGAACTCTAGTTATGACCGTTTGAAGTGGACCCTTGTTTTAGTTGGTTGCCAAACAACGTTGTTTTGGAGAGGTTATCTATGTTTTTATTCATTATGCTTCATAAACTTGTTCTAATGCTTATGTATCATGTATTGATTCATTTTTATCATAGTTAAGTTTATATAATTCCCTATTCTCATGTTTTGTGACGGTTTTTGGTATGTCCCACTTTGAGTCGGTTTTTACAAATGTTACGGTTTGAGCACTATTTTGTTAGGTGCTTTGTACTCTCATTCCCTTGGCTACCTCCACGTTCGTAAGGCTGGAATGTCGGAACGGGGATGTATCCTACTGCTTAATTGCATGTGTTAGTGGGCATACGACGACGTTGTTGGGAGGCGAACGGTTTGCGTTGATCGACCCGGCTGTCAAATGTTGTGTACTTGCGAGGTGGTGTTATTTGCATGTAGCGTTTCGCTTGTTATGAGGCTTGTGCTCTTTTCTGCCTCTTTCGTGAATGTCGACCAAATTTGGGGTACTCGGCGTCTATGATTGACCGAGTCTTGGATGTGGAACGTCTTACCACATGTCGAATCGGAACACGTCTTATTCCGAGAGTCTGGCCAGGTTTAGACTAGGACCGTATTATTATCGTCGTCCTACCGGGAGGAAATTAGTCTACATATACGAAATGTGATCGTGTATGCGTTCAGGGAAACGTCTTATCCCGTGGAAGCCTTTTAATCATACTTGTCATGTACACGATGCTAGTGCGTTTCATTTACCGTGAGAGAGGTCGTCAACATATTGTATGTTTGGATGGATGATTACATGAATGATTTAATGATTGATCATTGAATGACTTGGCATGGTTTGTTTGTCGAGTCTCAATCTTATCAAACTTATACCGCTCACGGTGAGATTCAAGCCCTAGTGAGCGTATTCGGCTGCCTAAGAGTGTCTTCCCCGAGTCTTTGTATAACATGATGGACTCGGACTTTTACTTCATATGCTCTTATCATTATATATTGAATTGCCTATCTATCCTTATCGTATTTCACATCTATATCTATATATGCATGCTTCTACTTTTGTATTTCCTTTTATGTACGTTTAATGTGATATGGCTGGGAGAACCCGGAGTTACTCCCCACTGACTGTGGCGTTCATGTTTTTCATGGATGAACAGGTTGCTTGATTGGATGGCTTTTTGCTTGTGGTATTTTGGGTTCGGGTGTGAGCTAGCGGGCGTTGTCCCTGGATGAAACACCTCTAGACGTTTATTAGCTAGTTTGCTAATCACTTTGATATTGATAACATTTTGAGAGACTTCGTCTCTTTGTAGTATATTCTATTTTGTTTGTAATTATTTGACATTTCTCGTATTTCTATCTTGCATGTAAAAAGTTTCAAAAACCTCGTATTTTCCGCTATATAAATCACATGCTTGTTATGTTTTATTTCCGCATTCGCGAGGGTTGTCACACATTCCAACACCTTTGAAGGAAATTCGAGTCATTTTGCCTATGAGACATGATTCACACGTGCCAAAAGATTCATAGTCAAATGGTGAGATAGTCCCATTGTTAATGAGCTTCTTCACGCGTTTTTCATTTATGTGTCCCATACGGCAATGCCATAGATAGGTTTGATCTTTGTCATCAACCTTTGCATTCTTACTACTCACATGCATTATATCTGTGGTTTGATCTAAAACATAAATCCCATTCATGGAAACTGCTTTACCATAAATCATTTCGTTTAAAGAGAAAATACAGCTATTATCCTTTATTACAAACGCAAAACCGTCCTTATCAAGTACGGAAACAGAAATAATGTTTTTAGATAAACTGGGTACATAGTAACAGTTATTCAGAAATTACTCAAATCCACTCGGGAGTTGGATTACATATATATGTTCCCACTGAAACGGCATCTACTCTTGCTCCATTCCCCACTCGCAGGTCCATATCACCCCTTGCGAGAGTTGTGATGTTTCTTAGGCCCTGCAAATGATTACAAAGATGAGAACCACAACCAGTATCTAATACCCAAGTTCCAAAACTTGCATGGTTAATCTCAATCATATGAATAAAAGAAGAAGACATACCAACAGGAGAGACGTGGCCTGCTTTTATGTCCTCACGGTACACGGGGCAGTTCCTCCTCCAATGCCCAAGCTTGTGGCAATGGTGGCACTCCACGTTACCTTCATCGCTCTTTGTCTTGCCTTTTGAGCTACCTATCACGCCTTGATTACTTTGACACTAGAAAACCAAGCTCGTGTGCCACTTAACTCGCAGTCCGTCGCAAGCTAAGCCAGACAACCCTTTTGCAGCGGAATTATATGTGTTGTAGAGACTAAATGTGGAACGTTATTTATATTACACTTGAATGCTTAGAAGAATTACAAGGCTTGGATACAATGCTTTGTGTGTGTTTGGTAGGATGGTTGGCAAATGAAGCCCCTCACCCCTATTTATACTACTCCTATGGAATACTCTAGAAGCGGAACCTTCTGGAATGCTCTGGACATCACAACCCCAGAAACTTCCGGAATGTTCCAGACACTACTAGAAAACTCTACCATGTACATGAATGTTCTAGACCCTTCTAGAACATTCTAGACCCTTATAGAACATTCTAGACCCTTCTAGAACATTCTAGACCCTTCTAGACTTTTCTACATTATTCCGGAAAGTTCTACACACTTCCGGACTCTTCTATGTGTGACACCCTCAAATTTGCGGAAAGAAAAAAAATTATTTAAATACATAAACGAAATATGATAATACATAACGAAGGTGTCATAACATAAAAAGGTCATTACAAAACGGAAATACTATTATACAAAAGAAATCTACAAGACGGGAGACATATCTCCCGTATAAATACGGAAATAAAAGTGTGTACAATAATATACAAATTATGAACCGAATATAGGTCCAAGGTAAATACTTCGCTCGCTAGCTCGTCCATGTACCCCAAATATGCACACCACCTGTTCGACCGCATTAAATATAAACACGGAAGCCACAGTCAGTGGGGAGTAACTCCGAGTTCTCCAGCCACGAAATGTCGAGTTTAATTAAACATGAATAACATAAAAGCAATGTATATGGAAAATACAAAACCTTAACATATATGATATGCTTTTCATGTTATGAAACAATTAACTAACATATAACCTATCATATGAAAGCTATCATGTGAATCCGATAATAAAATATAACAAGAGGTAGGGAAGCTGGTATGCTGGCTCAGCGGTTACCATGTAACATGGCCCTGCTACACTCAAACCCTAATCAACACGTAATCATGTGAATCAGTTACAATCGGTATCCAAAACTCTATCATCTAGCAGGCCTGCATCTACCTTCTAGAACTCATAGAATCTAACTCAAAACATGAAAGACAAATACTTCTACAAACAGGGCATAAGTTCTTTAGCACAGTCAATAGTCGACTTCTGTAAACGAGGCGATACAACAAGGTAGGAAAACATTCCTAGTCCTAGACTGATCAGAAATAGCGACAACAGGCTAGTTCCGTTCCCCGTCCCATGACATAACGTCTATAGAGAAACTCTACTAGGCGACCCCCTCTAAGAAGAGGATTGGCTAGTAGTAAGCTGGCTCCAAGTCCCAGAAACGGATCAGGCAGCCATGCCCGACTTGGATATGAGCCACCAAGACGAGAGAGCACAAACAAGCGATCAAGCGGGAACTATATGCTCGTTAAAGATAGTACGGGCCTATCAATGTCATGGTCCAAGATACTCATTTAGAATTAGCATGGTCAAGACGCCATATACTCATAATTCTATATGGGTACTTAGTCAACACGACACCAACCATATAATCAAACAGTCACGGGAAAAACATCCTATCATGTGACTAATTGCATATAAATCATATTCAAATATCATATCGCCTCATATCTACCAAGGCTAATTCAATAATTAAATAACACCTTACTTGAAGACAAATCCCCGACCCGAGTCCCGCGACGGGTCATCAGTCAAATCGGGGCTGACTAGATCTTAGTTTGAACAAACCCGTTGGATCAAACCGGCTAGAAACAGAGTCTTTATCACATAGACATAAAATCAACATATTCATTACATGTTATTTTATTAAGACTTCTAACATGTGAATTATTATATTATACCCAAAAACCCGTTTGACTAAAAGGATATTAACTTAAACTCCGGTCTCGTCTTATAATTTCTAACAGGTGAGAAATAATAATTTAATGAAAAAAAAACCTTTTTAATTAAATATTTTACTTATTAATATTTCTCGCTTGCTAATTATTACAAAACGCGATAAAAATGACGATAACTCAAAAACCGTCACAAGTCCCAAAGTGGGACCCACGGGCTGAGTTTGGGCCGGACCCCACATGGGCCTGGATGGGCCCCACGGCCTGTTTTGGCTAAAATGGCAGATTTTACAACTTTTACTTAAACCGTTTTCTTAATATTTCCCGCATGCTTTAACATAATTAAAACCCGTCAAAACAACAATTAAACAATCAAACATCGACACAACCCAAAAACCAAATCCCGGACCCACCATGGACCAACCCAGACCGGTCTGAACCGGCCTGGACCGGTCTGGTTGGTCCGGTTCAGCCACCATGCCCACGGTTCCACCACATCAAACACCACATAAATTTCTAACATGTTTTAATCATCAAACCACCATTTTAACAATCATCCATACAAAATCATAACTTATTAAAATCAACAAAATTTATCAAGAACACTAAACTTGTTATAAATTCATACAAAATCATAAAAATCATAACTTATGGAAAATCATCAAAATTTACTAAGAACACTAAACATATTATAAATTCATACAAAATCATAAAAATCATAACTTATGGAAAATCATCAAAATTTACTAAGAACACTAAACATATTATAACTTCATTAAAAATCATAAAAATCATATCTTATGGAAATTCATCCAAATTCATCAACATGATAAAAACCACTACTTATCATATTACTACCAAAAATCCATAAATCATAACAACATGCATAAAAACCAAAAGATGAACCAAAAATCAAGAAACAAAAGCTAAAGCTATGTTACTAACTAAAATCATAAAAAACCATAACATGAACCAAAACTAAAGACTATGTGACATTAATTCGTCGAGTAAAACGGAATTGTTACCTTAGCTAGCCAAAACAATTAGCACCAAAATAATAATAAGAAGTATATAATAAGAAAACCCTCCTACTAATCTTCACCCAAAATATACGAGTCTCCAAACTCGTCTTCAAAATCTTCCCCTATAAGAAAAGACAAGAAAACATTATTAGAACTAAAAATATGAAGTTCCATAATTAAAGTGTTGAAAACGATCTTGACGGAATTGAAATTAAACCATACGTGAAGATGAGGAGCGAAGAGGAGAGTCTAGAAATATAAATTAGGAAGGATTTAATTAAGAAATGAAGATTTTATGAAGGTTTTGCTCAAGAACGATGAAGAACAAATGATGAACGACGAAGAACACGAAGAACGATTAAAGAAAGCGATTTTTTGATCTTTATTTGATTTATTGTAAAATGAAAAGTTGTTTGTGAGTAAGGAAGAGTGGTTGAGCCGTGTGTTTATAGGCAATTAAGAATGTCGAGTTTTGAAATTGTTGTCACGTAATTGACTCGCGTTTAATAATTATTTTACGGTAAACGATTAAATATAATTAACGATAAAGTTAATTACACTAAATATCAAAGATATTATGATATTGTAGTGAAAAATAATGAAAATATCAAGGCTTAAGAGTGGTAAGGGAGCCGTGTGATGTTGAGCTTGTCGGGTCCGATTTCGAGCGTTTTGCGTAGTTTTCGTTAACTGATCGATAAAGTGAAATAATATCTAGATATTATAATATTATAATCAAAAGTAATGAAATATCAAGCCCTATTAGAGGACTAAGTGAGCCGTGTGGTATGGTGAGGAATCGGTCTGTTTTTGAGCGATTTGCGTAATCTTTGTTGACAGATCGATAAAGTAATTAAATATCTAGATATTTGTATTAGTTTAATCGAAAGAATTAAAATATCTCAAGTGAGTGGAAAACGATGACATGGGCGCGTGACTCATGCTAAAGTCGAGTTTCGATTTTGTTTCGCGCTTTACGATGAGTCGGGAATAGTTAAATGACGTTCGGTTAAAACCGTAAACGTTATTCTTTAAATTCCGAATAAATTCAAAATAATTATATTAAATTATGATAAATCTTAATAAATCTAAATAAAAATAAATCACAAATATTATTTTTTTTAAATAAAATTTCGGTCTTCATACTTATGAGACGAGTCGGGAAAAATCAACGGAAGTCAAAGTTGACTGAAAAGTCGAGAAAAGTCGAAGATGACTTAAAAGTCAAGAAAAGTTTAGGACGACTTAAAAGTCAAGAAAAAGTCAATGACGACTTTAAAAAGTCAAGGAAAAGTCAAAGACGACTTAAAAGTCAAGAAAAGTCAAAGATGAATAAAAACGGTCTTTTCATGGAATCCCTCAAAAATTCCAAATACGAACGCGGAATTTCAAAATAAGACTCGGAACAAAAATTCCTATTTTAAAAACTTAAGTTCTACTGAAAAGTGTTAGTAAATATTTTTACTAGAAAAATTGGGTACTTTTCGGGTTGTTACAATCACCCCTCCTTTTAAAAAGTTTCGTCCTCGAAACTAGAAGAAGGAACGTAACATATATGTAGGTCTATTTCAAAACTGTTAAAATATACTTGTAATAAAATATAGGATCTTATCTACGGAAAGGCAGGTTCTCGTCAGCAGTCAAGAATATCGATAGAAGGAACGGAATCTTCGAAAGATTAAATCGAATAGAAAGAGGAAAGAAAGAAGGAAATTTACCTCAAGCAAAGAGCTCGGGATATTTAGCTAACATTTTAGCTTCGGGTTCCCAAGTTTCTTATTCGACGTTTCCACAACGCCAAAGGATACGGACTAAAGGCACCACCTTGTTTCGGAGTTGTTTGTTAGCCCTTTCAAGTATACGAATCGGCCTTTCTTCCAAAGCCAAATTAGGTTCCAAGTCCAACACTTCTTCTTGAATAATATGACTTGGATCACTGATATACTTCTTCAAC
>JAIUZE010074735.1:0-57169 GCA_022085475.1 Heliosperma pusillum | reverse complement strand
TATTAATTTAATCAAAAGAATTAAAATATCTAACGTGAGTGGAAAACGATGACATGGGCGCGTGACTCATGCCAAAGTCGAGTTTCGATTTTGTTGCGCGCTTTACGATGCGTCGGGAATAGTTAAATGACGTTCGGTTATAAACCGTAAAAGTTATTCTTTAAATTCCGAATAAATTCAAAATAATTATATTAAATTATGATAAATCTTTATAAATCTAAATAAAAATAAATCAAAAATATTATTTTTTTAAATAAAATTTCGGTCTTCATACTTATGAGACGAGTCGGGAAAAGTCAACGGAAGTCAAAGTTGACTGAAAAGTCGAGAAAAGTCAAAGATGACTTAAAAGTCAAGAAAAGTTTAGGACGACTTAAAAGTCAAGAAAAGTCAATGACGACTTTTAAAAAGTCAAGGAAAAGTCAAAGACGACTTAAAAAGTCAAGAAAAGTCAAAGATGACTAAAAACGGTCTTTTCATGAAATCTCTCAGAAATTCCAAATACGAACGCGGAATTTCAAAATAAGACTCGGAACAAAAATTTCTATTTTAAAAACTTAAGTTCTACTGAAAAGTGTTAGTAAATATTTTTACTAGAAAAATTGGTATTTTTCGGGTTGTTACAGTTCTTGTGTAGATGTTAGTATAGATCTATGACTACAATATGTTTAATCGTTGAATTTCATCTTCTAAGTCTCTAAATGATGAAAATTGATAGTGTTGATGATAAATTACTTTCTTTTTGCTTAAACATGTATTTAAGTCATTAATGATGGACTAATTGTACTATTGTGGTTTAATTAAGTGGTGTGATACCCATATGTGGTGTGGAAGGATGTTTATTGACGGATTTGAGTCGATATTGCAAATGGTTTTGAGTTATTATCTTCCTTAATGTGAAACTTATGAATGTGATAGTGTAAATGTGGGTTTTAGATGTGGATATGGTAAAACTTGTGTGTGAATTGAATTTGGGAAAGCCATGGTTGTGACTCGTGCAAAGAAGAGCTGTCACGACTTCGTCCAGAGCGTCACATAGGAGGCAGAACCAACACGCACTTTCGTCACCGGCGTGACATACACGTCACGGTCGTGACCACCCGCAGTTTCCTACATTGACCCCTTTTCGTAAATTGGTCATATCTATCTCGTTTCTTTCTTGTTTTTGGCGTGTCACCTACCATTGGAGCCGTTACAGGATAAGCTATCACCTCCATTAAGAAATATTTTTGACTGGTGGGCTGGCTGGACCCTCTCTCTACTGTAGCTTCCCGGGCACTAATGCCCTATCGCGAGACTACCTGCTGAACGTCTCGTGGCACCTTGCTCCATGTCTAGAACTAAAGTTATGACCGTTGAAAGTGGACCTTTGTTTTAGTTGGTTTCCAAACATGCTATTTTGATATGGACTTTATGTTTCTTATTGATTATACTTCTTAAACTTGGTTTAAGGCTTATGTAAAATGTATTGACTCTTGTTTATCATTGATACATTTTTATGATGCCTTATTCACATGTTTAGTGACAATTTTGGATGTTTAGCTTATTTGAGTCATGTATGTCTTGAGTAGTCCGTTGAGAATTTGTTTTTGTATGATACTCCCTCCCATCCACACCAAAGGTAACATTAGGCTTTTCACACTTGTCGAGGCGCGTTTTGTAACGTGAATATATTTAGTTACGCATTATTAAAAATTAAGATAATTTGATATTCTTATAGGATTCATGATGATGTATCAAACAAGATCTCACATAACTGTATTTTCTCTTATTTATTAGGAATAATAACAAAGATTCTCCACACCCATGAATAGTGCTAAAAGCCCAATGTTACCTTTGATGTGTATGGGAGGGAGTATTGAACTCTCATTTCCCGTTGGAACCTTTATATTCGTTCGAATTTATGTCGGGGAGATAGAGGTACATTCAATTGTATGTAAGTGGGGATATGACGACGTTGGTGGGAGACGAACCCTTAGCGTTGATCGACGCGGTCGTCAAATGTTTTATCCTTGCGAGTTGGTGTCATTGCAAGTAACGTATTATCTTGATCTTTTTTTTATGTCTCGCCTCCGTTGGCCGTACTGTCGGAGTATGAGTGCTTATTATTGTGACAACCTTTCTCGTTGGCTGTACTGCTAGGATTGGTATGCTCATTCTCTATCGGCCTATGTCGTTGGCCGTACTGCTGGATTTGGGGTACTCAGCTTATGTTCTGTTGACTGAGTCTTTGATGTGTGCACGTCTAGCCACATATTGAATCGGGTACACGTCTTGTCCCGAGAGTCTGGCTAGAGTTAGACTAGGACTATACTAATATCGTAGTCCTACTAGGAGGATTACAGTCTAGAGTCGTCTTGTCATGCTATGTGGAGATGCTAGTGCATTTCACTTATCGTGAGAGTGTGTTTGCATAATCATGATGATTGGTGTGTCGTGAAATGGATGTTTAAATGCCTTGTGCTTTCTTGTGAGTCGTGTCCCCAACCTTTTTTACTATATGGTCACTAACGGTGAGATACAAGCTGTTAGTAGCGATATCGTTGCCAAGGTGAGTCTTCCCTAAGTCTTGGTTACTTGATAATAATGATGTATACATGATGATATTATTTATATTTGATGATGATGTTGTTTTATATTTGATAATGATAATGTATGCTTATATGCTCTAATCATGTTTGTTTTAATGTTATATGGCCAGGAGAACCCAGTGTTACTCCCGACTGACTGTGGTATTCATGTTTCATGAATGAACATGTTACAGGTCGATGCGGCATGGGGTTTTGATGAGTTAGCTAGCGAGTATTGTACTTACAATGATTCACCTTAAGCTTTGTAGTTTATATTATGTTTCTTTATCTTATTTGTGTAATTATCAAGGGATCGGGATCCCTTGTATTTATTTAAGTTATAATTTGTATAAATTGTTTATTAAACTAAGTTTTGCTTTTCATAATATAGTTACATTTGCGGTTTTGCTTTTATAGTTTTTAAATCTCGTATTTCCGCTGCAATTTTATGTGTTTACTTTATTGCGGAATCGCGGGGTGTCACAAGTACCGCATGAATAGTGACGCGTGACAATAGTTTTTCCTTAATCAAAATAAAACATTATAAACATAATTAAAAAAATTAATAACCTAATCAAATTAGGGTTTGTTACATTTCTAATCGAATTAGATCCTATCAAATTGGGATTTTAAGACAATCTTAAAATTAGATTTCTAACCAACAATTTGGCTGTTTTCTTAAATCAATAAAATTAGGGTTCCTTCTAATCAAATTAAAGAAATTCATCATAATATTAAATATTACAATACAATGCAACATCATACATGATAAAGTCTTAAATTAAATATTTAACGACATACAACAATTGCATATAATTGAACTAATTTAATTTTAGAAAAACCCCAATATAACAATACTAGATCAATCACATTGATAGAACAATTGTGCCTTAAAACTACCCCACTTAAAGAAGACAACGTACTCATTGTGCCTTAAAACTAGCTGCAGCCAAGCCCATAATCCTGCCCCTTTTAGCTGGGTGACTCGGGTAATCCGGACCACAAGCTCACCACACAGTCGCATGGTTGCTCTTATACCATTTATAAAAACCTGGACCGCCACCGTCGTAATTAAACCCTAATAAGATGGGGTGTGTACATCTGGGTCATTATTTATCCTTACTTAAGCCTAAAAGCACAAGGCCTTGTTACCAAGTGGTCACTGGAATCCTTTATAAACACATCACAAGCCTCTTATTTTTCCGATTTGGGACAAATAATCCTCATAGAGTGTTACATAATTCGATTAAGGAAATTAGGAATTTGGATCGACTTGCTAGTGCCTACGTAGAACAGATCGTTCGTTACCATGGTGTTCCCAAGGAGGTGGTATCGGATCGTGACCCGATGTTTTGTTCAATAAATTGGAAAAATTTAAAAGAGGCTTAGGGTAGTAGATTTTTATGAGTACCACATTTCATGCCAGTATCAGTGGACAAAACGAGAGGACTATTCAAATCCTTGGATATTTGTTGCGTACTTATGCCCTATAGTGTAGAGCTTGCCTTTCATGGAATTTCCTACAATAATAGTTATCATGCTTCTATATAAAAGACTCCCTATAAAGCTCTTTAGGGAATGAAGTGTTAAGCCTGATTTGTTGGGATAAAAAAACTGATAGTCGTGATTTCAAACGCGACAAGCTTATTGAGACAATTGACCATGTAAACATCATCCATGTGAGAATGAAAGCCACTTAACTACGTCAAAAGTCTTATGCCGATTATCGACGAAGACCCTTGGAGTTTGAAGTTGGTTTAAGGTGTTCTTGAAGGTGTCCCCTATGTGTGAGTTTTTGAAACTCGATATTAGACATTTCTAATATCATCTTATGAATAGTTTACTCATTAAACTATTGAATCTTATGCATGTATAACTAAAGATAAATAAGACAAGAAAACATTTGTTCCTTACATTGGATTGGAACGAATTTATGAGCACAAGACTTTGGCCACCTTCCAAACCTTGTTCTTGAGCTTACAATAATATGGATGATCTCCAAGTTCTTAGTATAAGAACACACCTCTAAGTGGCACCCAAGACAACCCTTAATCACTACTAAATATACTACACTAATATAAAATGGTAGTAGCCCTTAAAATTTATCTAATAACTCTTAATACTACACTAGTATATTATTAGAGAATATGAACTAAGAATTTTGTGAAAATTTCTTAAGTTTCTTTTAGTGTGAGAAAAGGAAGAGGAGAGATAAGCATCCATTTAGAATATATGATCTAGTGAGTTTAATAAGAGGAAAAAACATCTCCTCTTATGCCCTCACTTGGCCGGTTATGTGCTACCGTGGGGAAGGGTGGTACTTTTTCTTTTTGTCTTCACAAGGCAATAGATTAGGCATAGATTTAGGCTAGGTAATTGTAACAACAAATTTTGTATTGCAATAAACTGTAACAGAAAAAAGAGAAACAAATGAGTTTATATTAATATAAGAAAGTTATGTGTACAACCTCTATTTATCCTCTGATTCTACAACGATACTAAAGGTACGAGTCTTCGATCTTCAAGGCTGGCTTGCTTGATTTTAACTTCTTGAGAGGGTCGCGTTGACTTGAATCTCTCTTCGATGCTTGGATTTGATTTGAGTTTCCTTACGTAGGCGGCACAAATTTGTGGTGCTTGTTGACTACTTGCGAAGGAGATTTGTAGAGAGAATTTGAGAGCTTTTAAAGTCTCTTTTCTCTTCACTTTGACAAATGAGTTTTTCTTTTGTAAAGTGATTTTTTCTCCTCTTTGAAATGGTGGAGAAGTCTCCTTTTTATAGAGATTTCTCCCTTGGTTAATGGGCTTGAAGACCTGGGCCTTCTTCATGAGCTTGACTTGTTGGGCCCAATTGACTATTTGTGGGTTTGACCTCTCAATTAGGCTCAACTGACTCTTTTGTGAGTTTGACTTCTCATTGGGCCCAAATGACCATTTCTTTGCTTTCGGATCCCAATAACCCAATTTGCAATATGGGTTGATCCAGATTCAATTTAGCGGGACAAATATAATTAAATTAGCTAAAATTAATTCATTTTAGTTTATCTTCAGCACTTTAATAAATTTTCCGTGCCTTCAAATTGCCCCCTCGGGACCTTGTCACGTAGACTGTTTGGGTGTGTTGACGTGGTATTGATTATCATATTACGGCTCTTAAATGCCACAATAAAGAGCAGCAAAAATCATGGCATTGATTCCCGTATACACACATATAAGTCTCCTTTTTAAAAAAAAAAAACGAATTTCATTGTCATGTCCAACAATATGATAGAGATAGCTTAGCATATTTGACTCTTACTCAATCCTTTCCCTATTTCTTGTAACTGGTAGAATTCATACACCAATCACCATAGCTAAATAATGATCCGTAACAATTAACCAATAAATGCCTCGATGTGACGTAACATATTTTTTGCTAAAATTTCTTCCAAGCTTGACAGACCTGCAATCCCATATGATATCATACTGCACGTTCATGCATACAGACCAACTTATTCTTCTGCCATCATAGTTTAGTTTGACAAGTTAATGAACTTAGGCAAACATGGCACACTAATAGTTCAATAGAACTGCTTAAGACTCGTCATAATTTGATCCATTTTCCTATGACTTTCGCGGGCCAACGCCGTCCCGATGCAATTCCACCATGTTTAACTTTCAATAGAATATAAGAGTACAAGACTTTATACTTAAGTAAATAACGATCAAATCCCTTGGCTCATAATACCACACTTTGCTAGAATCATCCATTATCAGACCATGCCCAAAACCTTGTCTGGTATTACACCCCTTTCATAGTTCCACATTTGCCTCTAAAAATTTTAGAAAGATCTTGTGAATTTTACCCCGATTCCGACTGCCTTTGCCGACCCAAAAAATTGTTTGGACTCTGTTACCCGACGTCATCAGTAAATAAAATTCTGGATTGATTTTTTTTTTATGATGGTTGATAGCCTGATAGGTATGTATTTAATTTGCTTTTTATTTTGAATAAAAACACCAAGAAATAAAAGAAACTATTAAGGGAGTGTATAAAGAAACCGAGCCCCTTTCTTCCTTTAATAGAATAACTTGTTGATTTCTTTTTAGAGTAGCAATAGAATTACGAGCAGATTCTAATGCCAGGGGCAAATACAAGGTGTACTCGTATTTCTTTAGACACTTGATTTATATCCAGTCATTCTATTATATTTCTATTACTGCTATAGTCTGTCCAACAAATATTCCTTGACACTTGACTTGCTTTTTGGGCTTGACATCCTTTTACAATAGACTTTTGTTGAATGTCATTTTAAGTCTTCCTTTCTTTATGTAATTGTAACTCCCCACCGTCCCTCAATTTTTTTATTTTTTATTTTTGCAGGATCATTATGGTGTACTTCAAGGAGCTATGCAACAAAGATCTTACTTATCTTGCCATAGTCGACCGTGAGACTGACGATGGGAATTCTGGAACTCGCTTCGTTACTCGCCAATCCTTACGCTCTTTCAAAGCTGAAGCAAGTGTTGTTGACAAACGTTGTTTCCATGCCGAAATGTCATTGAAGTTTGATCTTGCAAAGCCAGATTTGTCAGCCCGTTATCTCTTAAAGTGTAATCTTAAGACAAAGATCGAGCAATATCCTTCTTTCCCCTTGCTCGGACGGAGGATCATTGCCGGATCGGTGAAGTGGGGCTCTAATAATTTAAAGATTTATGATGAGTCAAAGCATATTCCTGGATACTGGGAGTGGACTGGAGACGTGCTTGCTCGTTTTGATGATGCCCTTGAAGCTTCTTTTATAAGTTCGGCGATCAACGCATCCTTATATTCATATGACAAGAATGTTCACGTCATGCGCGCTTTTTTCGAAGGTTGGTGCTCTACTACCAACACCCTCCATACTAGAGAAGGAGAACTATCCATATCTTTGTGGGACCTGAAAATGCTTGGGGGCCTACCCATCATTGGCGAGATTTTGACGAGACCGTTCCACATCCTGGCATGCTTAAGGAAAGAAATGCTCGAGATGACCCTATTGTTCCTCCGACGTGCAAATACTTGTTCGTTGCATATCGTCGCCTCGTACGAAGATCAACCACACCCAATATAGTAACTGCTAAGCAATGGATCGAATTCTGGTTCAAACGAGGGGCTACCTATCAACCCCCTGTGAAGAAGTCAAGAACTAACCTTCGTCCAAAGTCTACACAGAATCCGAGTGGCGAGTTTGAACCGCGTCCTTCAAATGAATGGTGTGAAGAAGAGCAAGTCATATTTGAAAAACTTGGCCTTACCAACAACGCTCATAAGGAGAAGCTTTACCTAGCTGCTTATATATCATGTTGGTTGTGCACGTTCGTTCTACCCGAGAATGAAGATAGAAACATCAGAGTCGGCACTTTTGAAACTGCTTGTTTGATGGCTGAAGGTCGACGTTTCTGTCTGGCTGCTCCAGTATTGGCTAGTATTTACAGTTGGCGAAACGATCTTGTCACGTCCCCGAATCTTGGATACTCCAAGTCATTCTTCCCTGACCATTACCTCTATGGATGGCTCGCATATTACTTCAATACTCACCACGATCTAAAACAACCGCCTCGTGGTCCTTCTATGGTGAAGTATTATGGGGCAGTGAGTGCACTTGCTATCAAAGATGACGATGCGCCGAAGTGGATCCATGAAGGGAAACAAGCCAAGGCACATTGCTTCATACCACATAAAGTCTAAGCCGACATCATGTTTGATAATGGGGACCTAGATGACAAGATGTTTAGCTACCTTGCATCTCTTCACTCCACATTTCTAGTCCTTCGCAACAACGACTTTTTCCATATTGAGCCATACAACCCACAATGATTTTCTTGACAGTTTGGCTTTTGCCAAGATATTCCCGATACATTGTACCGAGGCTCCGACAAGACAACCGCATCACGTCATGAGGTGCTAAGATATTGGCAAATTTTGTTATTTTCGGGAAGTATGTCTCGTGTGTTCCTCCCTTCTGCTCCGATTACATGGAATGATCATGTCACTAGAGGTTTTAGCAAGTGGTGGAAAGCAAGAGATGTGAGCGACCTCAGGAAGAATGTTCAGATTCTTGTCAATAGTTCTAAACTGAAGAAAGGCCAAACACACCATGACGTGGGAGGCTCATCACCAGCACGCCCTTTAGGGGTGTACCAGAAAGACAATGATCATAGGAGAAGCAATCGAGGAGAGACACACCATAATAGCGATGGTAATTCGGAGATCGATCCTAAGCACGAACGTCGAGGTAAACGGAAGGCTTGTGTGTTTGATGAAGTTAAACTAGATGATTAAATCTTTGATGGGGTGCCTAGCTCTTCATGTTTGCCTTCGCAGATACTGGTAACTTGTTTTATTTCTCTTTGATTTCTCACCATCCTTATTACGAACTAATATTTCATTGTTCTTGAAACAAGAAGGAGATATAGCTTTGGAGCTAGGAGCATTGATTCCTGAGCAAGACGTAATGAAATGCCCATTGAGGGTGAAGCTTGAAAAAGGGAAGGAACTTGCAATGCTTAATGATATCACTTCCATAGACAAATCCACAAAAACATCTTCACAAGAAAGCAAGACTGGAAGCTCATTTGCGGATGTTAGCCAGGGTTTGATAGATATGCATGCTACTATCAAGATCATTATTCCACGCATTATTGAGAGAACTTAGAAGAATGTTGGTGCCATTGCTAATGTAAAACCTGGCAACATTCCAGGTTGCTCCACATTTTCATTTCGGCCACCAAACTTATACACCGATGTTTTCTACCAAGCACGACAAGAGATAGGCTCCAGATTTTTGGCAAAGCTGAAGAGCGCGAGTACCATGATGTTGCCGGGGTCGCAGTGTGTGCCAGTGAGACTTATCGAAGTATCCAACATCTCAAAGGTGATGTAACCTTATTGCAAGATCAAGTGGATTCCTATGTGAGTGCGGTCAATGCTTATCTTGTGGTTGAGAGGGTTGCCTCAGGATGTCAGTGTTCCGAATCTTTGGAGAAGGACATGGTTATACATCAGAAAGAAGTTAATAATGCTAAATCACTCTTGGATAAGGCAATAAAGGAGTGCCAGGTGCAAGTTGCAGAACACTCCACCATCAAGAGCAAGATAACAAACCTCGAGACTGAGCTGAGCAAAGCACGATAATTGGAGAGCAGGTTAAGCGAAAGCATCGAGGCCAAAGGCAACTCAATGACCGTACTAGAGTCGCATTTTGAAGATGCAGTCAAGTCTTTGAAGGAGCTTGAAAACAAACCTATCATGAGCACTGAAGAGGAGGAATCACTTCAAGAGCAAAGAGCACGACTTGAAGAGATGCGAATTTCCCTTATTGTTGATTCGTAGATAGATTTGGTGACTCTTATGTATCTTTCCTTCTGATTTATTTTGCAAGATTTGTAGGGCGATTGATTAATCAAAACTTCACAAATAAAAGTACTTTGACATTTAATCTCTCATTTTTTGTGAAAGGTTTATGATTTGGTGTGGCTGCACTTGACCAAAGTATTTGCTCAAACTGCCTACGTACTCGCGAAGTTGACAATGGTGAGAACCTGGAAGATCAAGCCAACGTAGTTCATTATAAGTTTTTTTTTGGTTTGAAAGTGTGGCTGCACCTAATTAATGACTTACTCAAATTGCCTACGTACTCATAAAGCATCAAAGTGGCACTCTACAAGATCAAGCCTACGTAGTTCAGAAAAGTTTTTTTTTTGTATTTTTTTGTTTGGAGTTTTTTTGTGGAGTTTTTTTTTAGTGTTTTTCGTGTTTTTTTTATTTGGATATGCAGTTTAGGCTCTTGCTTAGGAATTTAGGTATGCAGTTTTGGCTCTTGCTTAGGAGCTTTTGTTCAATGCATCAAGAGTAGTAGCGCTTCAAGAATTTTCCATCGATTGGTCTAACGCGAACACCGTCCTCATCAACAATTTTATAAGCTCCATTTGTGTACACTTCCTACACAACGTATGGCCCATCCCACTTAAAAGTGAACTTGCCTCTGGGTTTGTGAGAAGTAATGATTGGTCTTCTAACCGCGAGCACCACGTCCCCTAATTGAAAAGATCGAGGGCGCACCTTTTTGTTGAATGCGCGTGACAAACGTACTTGGTAACATTGTAGCTTCTGCCGAGCTTGCAACCTTTTTTCATCAAGAGCCTCCAGTTCAGCGAGACGCAACTTATCATTTTCATCATTTGTAAGTTCTTCTTGAATAGCGACTCACAAAGATGAGATTTGGAGCTCCAAAGGCAACACAGCTGCAACTCCATACACCAACGCATACGGGGTCGCTTGAGTAGGTGTCTTATATGTAGTCCGGTATGCCCATAAAGTTTCACCAATTCGTTCATGCCAGTCATGCTTTGACTTCGCCACCACTTTCCTCAGCAAGTTACAAAGTGTCTTGTTAAAAGCTGCAACCAAACCATTTGCAGGGGCATTGTACATGGAAGACTTATATTGCTTGAACTTGAACTTCTCACCCAGGGCAGTCATCAACTTGTTAAAGAACGGCTTGCCATTATCAGTTATGATTCGTTGTGGTACACCATATCGATATATGATTTGAGTCCGAATAAAATCAACAACAGTTTCTTTCTTGACCTCACGCACAATGATAGCTTCTGCCCACTTCGAGAAGTAATCCGTTGCAGCTAGAATGTATGCGTGCCCGTTTGATGCTTTTGGAGTTATAGGTCCCACTACATCAAGTCCCCATGCTTCGAATGGCCACGATGAAATGGTGGGATGCAAAGGTACTGGAGGTTGATATATAAAATTTGCATTGAACTGACAAGCATCACACTTCTTCGCAAAGTCAATGCAATCTTGCACCATGGTTAGCCAATAATATCCCATTCTCTTCACACGATCATAGAGCTTTGGACCAGATTGATGAGCGCCACAAACACCTGAATGAGCTTCGTACATGGCTTGAGAAGCTTCAGTTTCACCAAGACACCTTAGCTATTGTCCGAGAAAAGAGCGCCTGTAAAGCGTTCCCTTATAATATATGAACCTTGGAGCACGACAGCGTATCTCTACTTTGTGTTTAGGGTCCTCAGGAAGCTTTTGATGTTCCAAGAAATCGATGATAGGTTGTTGCCAATCATCATTGTCAACTTGGTAAACGCTGATCACGTTAGATGACTCTGCAATCTCTCCATCTTCTAGCGGCGATACCACCCATCGGTTACAAACTGGGATCGATGTGACTTGTTCAGCCCCCAGTGTCAAAGTGGCTGCAAGATTGGCAAGCGCATCAGCCAACTTATTGGCACTCCTAGGCACATGGCCGACATGAACACTGTCACACTTGTTAAGCAATTGCTTTGCATATTGGTGGTAAGGGATGAGATCATCTTTTTTCACCTCATAATCATCAAGGACTTGATTCACCACCAACAAGGAATCTCCATAGATGTCTAAATCCTTGATCCCTATTTCGATTTCCATTTGAAGTCCTAGGATTAGAGCTTGGTACTCAGCCACATTGTTCGAACATAGTTGAGTGAGCACAAATGAGTAGGGCAACACATGACTTTCTGGAGATAAAAATACGACACCGGCTCCTGCTCCATCACGCCTTGCTGCACCGTCGAAGTACATTTGCCATGGAGCAAGTACATCCACATAGAATATCTCTTCACCAGGAAGGTCATCCTGAATATCCCATTTCGCGGGGACTGGATGATCATCAAGGAAATCAGACAAAGCTTGCCCTTTGATTGCTTTTTAAGGCACATGGACTAGATCATACTGATTGAGTAAAACCGCCCACTTCGCCAAACGACCAGACAAGACTGGCCTTGAGAGTATATACTTGATAGGATCATCTTTTGACACTACATGGACAGTGTGTGCTTGCATGTAATGCCTCAATTTCGGAATTGTAAAGACCAAAGCTAATCAAATCTTCTTAATTGGAGAATAGTTTAATTCAGCTTCCACCAAAGTTCGACTTAGATAATAAAGAGCCCTCTCCTTCTTATCCTCATTCTCTTGAGCACACAATGCCTCCAACGAACGTTCTTGTCCGGCGGCGTAAAGAATAAGTGGCTTTCCTGAAACTGGTGCCCCCAACACAGGCGCAGATGTCAAGTACTTATTTATGCTCTGAAAGGCATTGTGACATTTATCATCCCATTGGAATATAGTATCCTTTTTCATAAGATGACTGAACGGCTTGGGACGCCCTGCGAGATTATAGATGAACCTGCGAATGTAAGCTAATCGACCTTGTAGACCACGCAGCTCCTTCAAATTCTTTGGCTCTGGCATTTCTTGAATTGCCTTTATTTTTGATTGGTCGACTTCAATTCCTCTATGCCGCACCACAAATCTTAGGAACTTTCCAGAGGTAACGCCAAAAGCACACTTGAGTGGATTCATCTTGAGTTGGCATTTTCGCAATCTTTCGAAGACAGTACGAAGGTCGGTTATATGGTCTTCCCTTTTCTTGGACTTGACGACAACATAATCAACATAGCATTCAATTGATTTGTGAAACATGTCATCAAATATTATTTGCATTGCACGTTGGTAGGTAGCTCTTGAATTCTTGAGACCAAATGGCATAACTTTGTAGCAAAATATCCCCTTGGGAGTACGGAACGCAGCGGCCTCTTGATCTTCAGGCGCCATGAGTATTTGGTTATATCCCGTCGTGCAATCCATAAACGAAAGTGCTTCGTGTCCATTCGTCGCATCAATCATGAGCTATGTGACTGGCAAAGGAAAATCGTCTTTTGGGCAAGCATCGTTAAGATCCCGAAAGTCCACACATACGAGTAACTGGCCATTTTTCTTTCTCACTGGCACGATGTTAGCAATCCATGTTGGGTACTTCACCTCTCAAATAAAACCGACTTCAATAAGTTTATTGACTTCATTCTCAATCTCAGGAATCAACTCTGGCTTGAAACGCCGTTGCGGTTGTTTCTTAGGACTTACACCTTTCTTGACTGCTAAGCGATGCACTGCAACTTTGGGGCTTAAGCCGGGCATTTCCTTGCAACTCCAAGCGAAAACATCTCTGTACTCAGTTAGGTGATAAAACGATATTTATTTTTATTTATACCCCTTATCTATATATTTTTACGGTCGTTTATAGTATTATTTGAAGTACTTAATATACATTTGCTAATTCTGGGATTCTACTAGGTAAGTATTATTTTTTGACGTAAAAGGATTAATTTACTGTTACTCCAAATTAACAGGTGATGACCCGATGAAATGGGCCAAGAGCAACAAGTGGGCAAGCGGGTAAAATAAAGAAACCAGGAAGGCCCAAGTAAAGAGACCAATTTTGATGAAGTTCAACAACAAGCAAAGAAAACGTGGACTTCTTAGCTTGTGACAATCAAAAAGACTAATTCATATACAAGAGCAAAACTAAAGAACAAAAGCTACTGGAAGTGCATACCAAACGGAGATGAACTCGACTCCGTCTCAAATTCTCAAACTCTATCCTCTTTCTCAAAACTTTATCTCAAATCTTTCGTAGAAACCGTGTCCAAATACAAGTATAAATACCCGTCTTATCTTCCCTAATTTATTAAGCAAGCAAGCAAGTACATAATAATAAACCCAAAATCTGACGGGAGCGATTTGACGACGGATTTGAAGAGGAGCAGTCTGATGGGTGGAGCGGCTCCGACCCGGAGGAAGATGGAAGACTTACCTTGCGGAGGTGTTGCAACCGATACAAGGGACAATTTTCTGTACTCAATTTATTAGTTCTCCCTTCTTATCTTTAGCTAATTTCGTTTATTGTTAGTACTAATTTGGATCCTTGTTGAATTAATCTTTAAGTTATAATTCGTTAATCGTTCTAGCATTATTTGTTTAATAGTATTCTTTTTATGCTCGTTTTAATTGTCATTTGGTTTATAGCTAGTTAATTAATTTGGCGCGGCGTTGGATTAATTAACCGAGTAGCAACTAGATTATTTTAGGACTGCAATGATGTCATTAAATTAAGCTAGGAGTATAATTGGATATGTTAATTTCTTGAGTATTGACAACACTTCCGTAATTAATACGGTTAATGAGGTTTTCCTAATTCGTAATGCGGATAGTCGGTTTGCGTAACTTTGAACCTTGCGTAAAGTTGTTTCGCTAGTATCGGTAGTCGAGCGGCTCGCTACTGCTTAAAAGTAAGGATTGATAGGGAGAATTTAGCGGCTAAGTTCTCTACAGTTAGCCTATTGTTAATTAAATATTTGCTAGACGAGTCAACACACGAAACTGGAATGTTAACTAAACTAGGAATTATGAGCTTAACGGATGCTTGTTTCACTTAAATCTATTTAAATTAGCGCACTTAAATTCACTAAATGAAACCCCCCTTTACCGTACATATTTGTGAATATTGTTAATAGTCGTAAATAAATAGTATATATGTAAGTTAGTTGATAAATTACATAATAGTTAATTAGTTTTACCAATCTCTCTATGGGATCGACCCTACTTATCCTTTACTATGTTTATATTTTTGAGGTTAAGATAGGTAAAAAAATTGTCAATTTGTATGCGCAAACGACACGTATCATTAGGAGCTTGAAATACTTCTCCACCTCGTTCTCTGTAAGAAGAGCACTAACGTATATGGGTCGAGGGTCCTCCAAAGTACCTAAGTTAAGCTCTTTCAGGTCATCGACTGTCGATTTCCCCCCATCCTCTAGCAATTCTGGAGCTTCGTCGGCTTCGACTTCTTTGTTAGCATCAGGCACCTCCTCCACGGTGATATGATTGATTGTCATTACTACATCTTCCAAGTCTTCTTTGTCACTCACTCTCGATGTTTTTGAAGTTTCACCAAGTCGCGACTTTCACTATGATTGAAAAGATGATGAATTTTGCTGATTAGTAAGGACCAGAACATACCTTTTGACCTTTAGATGTTGCTCTTGTATTATGTCCACCACTTCTATGCGCTTCATGCGGGAAGGGACGACACTTCTGAGATCATTACTAACTTTCACCTCCTCTTCGTTTTGACTCGTTGAGGCTCCATGCGATTGCTTGCGATCTTTAAACTCATTGGGGTCTTTTAATCGATTAAACAACGAACCAGATGGAATTCCAAGACGTTTGAGTACTCATCCTTTCTTCTTCAAATGCAATGAGGTGGCTTATTGGCGGGCTTTAGAGACACTTTCTTGAACACTGAACCTCTTGAAGAGGGAAAAACGATTCCTTAAAGGAATTTCTTGCTGTGAAGTAGTGTTGAAGGTGGTTGAATTCTATTAAAGACAGAGCCCGCTGGTGCAGCAATAGCATCTGTGCTCACATCTTCCACTACCTCTTCAGCTGTGATGTATTGAGAGGAGAATGTATCCCCTTTTCGACGAGCTCCGATCCTTATAGGCGTTGGATGTTCATAGCCTAGACCAACCTTTGTAGCACTGAAGCTACCCTCCTCCTTCAAAAGTTTCTTTTGAGTCTCATTTAGACCATAAGGCTCAGCATTGATAAGACTACCAAGTGGATTAGGATTTTCAAAGTCATATCCAGCTTTGGCTAACAACTTATACGCATTAGAGTTGAAAACACCATTTTCTTGTCCCTCAGACGACTTGCTTGAAGAAGGAACAAATCCCGCAGGGGCATGCCTCACAACTTGCTTTTTGACCGCACTATGTAAGGGAGTGACGAGCTTCACCATCCACTCTTGGTTGACCACGTGGTTGGACTTGGCTTTCTCCTTGGGCATAGCCTTTGAACTTTGACATTCCGCAAAAGGACTATCACCTTCCTTGCGTCGTGACCTTGGACTATATCGCAACACTGGGATTGCATTCTTTGGGGGCTCTTCTTCCTTAGCTTGTAAGACATGGCTTACTTTGTCGTAGCTCTTCGATTGACTACTTTGGCCCTCCTCTATCTTGACACTACTATTGGGATAAGTATTTGGAGTGTCTACAACTTCTTTGCCTTTGCCTCCCTTCCTAGTTGATGAGATAGTGGATGGTAAGAATTCACTTGAAGTGCCATTTTCCTCAAAGAACTTTGCATCTGCGAAGAATGCATCGACCTTAGAGAAAGGCTTGACATCACCATTGATCTTTCGTTCACCTCCACGATAGTATTTTAGACATTGATGGAGAGTTGAAGCGACCACGCCCTTCTCATGCTTCCAGGGACGACCTAACAACAACTTAAATAAGGTCTTTGCATCAATAACATGAAACAAGGTGTCAGAAGATAAATCCTCCTTGCTAAGATTCACACGAATTATGCCAACTGCGCGTTCACCATTCATGTTGAAGCCATGAATTACTGTTCGACTACTGGATAGCTCATCCATTGTGATGCCCAACTCCATCATGGTTGCCTTTGGCAAGAGGTTTACACGAGACCCTCCATCGATCAAGATGCGCTTCACTTTCTTTTCTCTTATGTAGCCAGATACGTACAAAGGCCTATTATGGAGCTTTGACCCAAGCAATAGATCTTCATCAGAGAACGTCAAGGCAGTATTGCAAGATACGCATTTGGCTTCATTCTCTCCAAGATGACTCGAGTGTTCCAATGTCGCGAGCTCTAAAGCATCATCTTTTTCTTCATCTCCCTCAGTTTCTTCAGTTACCGCGACTGTATTGACAGTAACTTTGTTGAGATAACCTTTAGGGAACAACTCCTCTAGCATGACAGAAGCTGAAGGTTCTTGCTCCAGTAAATCAATTGGGAGGACATTTGGTTTGACCACCTTCTTTGATTTCTTTTTGCCTTTGGAGTGATGTGAACTTTTCCTCTTAATTTGCTTTCTCTAGCGAGGTTCAGGCAGTTGATTATGTGTCTTTATTTGCTTCCTTGTTTTCTTACGCGTCACCAGAGTCCAACCTTCATTGTCATCATTACTAATGGCTTCCATGGTTTTCATCGCGCCTTGAATTGTCTTCTGCGGCGATGATATCGACCTTTGAACTTTGAATGCTACTGGCTCAAGACTTCCAAATATCACCACATATAGTTCTTCTTGCTTGGGAGGGTTCATCTCATTCGAAGCTTCCATGGTTGGCCCATCAAGTCCTTCTATCATCACACTTGTGTGGTTTGTTGTCACTGTGTCATCTAGATCTAAAATGAATCTTCCCATCCTTTGCTAATTGCATAATCTTTACTTTGAGGGTTATGCACTTCTCGAGGGGATGACTCACCAATCTGCGATATCAACAATACTTAGGATCATTAGTCCTATTTGCTTGGTCTGGCCGCTTTGATTCTGGCAATTGAATTACCTTCTTCTCTAACAAATCGTCGAGCATGCCTGAGATATCAGAGTCAGGAAATGGATACTTCTTAGATTGAAACTCTTTTAACGTTGGCTTGTCATGCTTGAAGTCCTTGGTGTATGCCTCTTTCTTCTTTTCATACTTTAGCTTCGCAGAAATTTTGACAGGCGCATTACTAGTGGTAACTGTCATTGCCTCCTTTGACGAGCCCTTTGAACCCTTGTCGGTTTTCTTGAACTCCTTCTTCTCACCAATGATCTTAAAGGAAGATGATTTTGTCTTTTTTCGAGCATTGATCGTTATCTCCATATCATGGGCACGAGTTGCCAACTCCTGGAAGCTTTTAGGCTTGATCCCATTCAAGATGTATAGGAGGTCTCAGTTCATTCCATTGATGCACATTCCATCTGCTGAAGTCTCGCTCAGGCGGTCCTTGCATTCCAGACTTAGTGCACGCCATCGATTTATGTACTCCACAACAGCTTCGCCTTCCCATTGAGTCGTGTTGGTCAACTCACTCATGCTTACTATGCGTCTTGAACTGTAGAACCTTTTCATAAATTCATTCTCCATTTGGTCCCATCTGTCAATAGACTCAGAACCTAGATCCGTTTACCAATCGAGCGCGATGCCTTTGAGAGAGCGAACGAACTGCTTCACTAGTAGGTCTCCATCTGTCCCAGCGTTGTTACATGTCTCCACAAATAGAGCAATATGTTGTTTGGGGTTTCCTTTTCCATCGAACTGTTGGAACTTGGGGGGTTGATACCTGGCTGGCATGCGTAAGACATTGCTCCTCTTTGTGTATGGCTTCACATATCGCAAGCTATTGGAAGATCCTTCACCTAACTGGCTCTTGATTGTGTTGGCTATCAAGTCTTGTAGCTTCTTTTCGCTGTAGGCACTAAGATCATTTTTTGGAAGCTTCTCACCATTTTTCTTGCTTTCAACATCATCTTTATCATCCTGAACTTCATCGTCATCTTCATTTTCTTCATCACAGACATGACGGCTTGAGTTCTCCTTGTTACGAAGCTCCTTTATTTCTCGTTTAAGGTCTTCAATCCTCCTATTCTTCTCTTCATTCTCTCGCATCATCTTCTCAAGGATCTTGTTCACGCTTTCCAGTTGTTCTTCAACGCTGGAGCTACCAATGACCATGACTGATTCGAAGTTCAGGCTTGGAGTTTTCTCTTTCGTTGGCGTCGTCTTCTTCACTTTGCGAGGTGATGAACCACTAGCCTTTAACTCCTTGCTCTCTTTTTGTGGAGGTGAAGCATTCTTGATGATGGCAGTAGCAGCAGCAGCAATGGATGCAATATAGAACTTACGAGGCCTTTTGGGCACTTGAGCTTTGCGCAAGCTTTCGGCAGCAACATAGATAGAAGCCTTCCTTGTCATTCCTGTCGTGGACACACCAACTAGGAGACCCTTTGAGGATTGATGCATTAGTGTTCATAGGAGTGCTTGATGCGTTTTGTTGAGAAGACATCCTTGTTCTTGATGCAACTTGATTAGGCTCGTTGTAGAGATAAGAGGTAGAGGTTTTCACGTCGGGTTCACCAAAAATTTGTAACAACAAATTTTGTATTGCAATAAAACAGTAAAACAAAACAGAGAAACAAATGAGTTTATATTAATATTAGAAAGTTATGTATACAACCTCTATTTATCCTCTGATTCTACAACGATACTAAAGGTACGCGTCTTCGATCTTCAAGGCTCGCTTGCTTGTTTTTAACTTCTTGAGAGGGTCGCGTTGACTTCAATCTCTATTCGATGCTTGGATTTGATTTGAGTTTCCTTGCGTAGGCGGCACGAATTTGTGGTGCTTGTTGACTACTTGCGAAGGAGATTTGTAGAGACAATTTGAGAGCTTTTGATGTCTCTTTTCTCTTCACTTTGACAAATGAGTTTTTCTCTTGTAAAGTGATTTTTTCTCCCCATTGAAATGGTGGAGAAGTCTCCTTTTTATAGAGATTTATCCCTCGGTTAATAGGCTTGAAGACCTGGGCCTTCTTCATGAGCTTGACTTGTTGGGCCCAATTGACTATTTGTGGGTTTGACCTCTCAATTGGGCTCAAACTGACTCTTTTGTAAGTTTGACTTCTCATTGGGCCCAACTGACCATTTCTTTGCTTTCGAACACAAATAACCCAATTTGCAATATGGGTTGATCCAGATTCAATTTAGCGGGACAAATATAATTATATTAGCTAAAATTTGATATTAACTTAAAATAATTCATTTTAGTTTATCTTCTGCACTTTAATAAATTTTCTGTGCCTACAGTAATCATGTGATCTAATTCTCAATTAGAACACCTAATCAAGCCTAAAACCCTACCCTTGTAGCTCCCCAAAAACCGGTGCACCATACTATAATATGGGTGTCCATTTTATCTTTGTGATTTTGTCATTTGTCACATATGTGACATGTGGCATGTAACATGTAATTTAGCTTATAAATGGGCATGTAACCAATTTAAATGCAATTTCATAAAAAATAATTAGACTTAACATTTTAAGTCATATTTTATAATTACATGTAAATAAAATGGGTCATCTCATATTTGGTAAATATAATCTACACCGATTTGTAATTATAATCAACCAATTTTGCTTATTTCAAATGTTTAATAAACATAATGCATTCTTAGTAATATAATAATTAAATTACTAAAATGAATCTTATTTAATCATATTACAATAAGATATAATTCTCACTTACAATATAAACTTAGTTCAATTTTAAGGAATTAATTAATTTGTATCGCTATACAATTAATTAATGTTCCTGATTAAGGGATTGTCCTTTAGGTGTGACCTAAAGGGATCAACTCATCACCACCGTCATACGACAGCAACGTCAAACTCAAGTAAGCCAATATTTACCGATTTATGTTGACCAGTTGACTATAATATTCATCATCCCTTTGTATTCTTATTATTGAGATTTAATTATGTGATAGCACTATTGTTGAGGACTTGAGGACACTTACTCCAACACTATGAAAGGTATGAAGAGGTTTAGAGTGAAAGGAAATTTAAGTCCAAAGTTCATTGGATCTAATGTGATTGTAAAGAGGATTGGTTTCGTGGTTTAAAAACTGGATTTGTCCTTGAATTTGGGTAAGGTTCATGATTTTATCCACTTGTCCCATCATAGGAAGTACGCTCGCGATCGAAGTCATGTCTTTCAAAACAACGTCCACGAGCTTCAGCCTAATCTCTGTTTTGAGGAGAGACTGATCCTGATTTTGGATAAGAAAGAACAAAGTTGAGTAGCAAAGTAGTGCCTTTAGTGGAGGTGTTGTGGAAATGTACTGTTCTAGAAGAGGGAATTGGGAGACGGAAGCTTCAATGCGTGCCAAGTACCCAAATTCGTTCGATTCAGGTACCATTCTTTACACTTCATGTTTCAACGAAACTTTTTAATAAGGTAGAAATTGTAATATAGTATAGTTGGGTGATAAATTAGGAAATTATAATTTAGATAATAATTTTATTATTATTTAGCTTTATTTAGGTGATAAATTTTAATATAGTATTATTGGGTAGAAACCGTTTCTTAAATGTCCGTTTAGAATCCAAAGTCGGATTTTACGCAAAGTTCTAATAGAGACACACCTACTTTTATGTTGGGCCGAGTTGTGCCTTATTGAGCCTCTCTTTAGGTTTCATCTTTGATGATGACTAACTCACTTAATCTTCCATTTTCTAAAACTCTAATTTTCCCCCATCATAAACCCTCAAATAAACCAATCTTTCTCATTCTAAAAATCATATCTCATTCGTTCGTTCACCAAACCGTTTCATTCTTGCGACAATCTTCTTCTTCTCTAATTTTTTTCTTTCTACGTGCAAACTTAGAAGACCTGGAAAAAAACTATTACCATATTGAAGAAGATTTGGAATACTAAGAAAACAAGGTAAGGTAATGTTGACGGGTTAATCGGTATTAATTTATTTTCGTAGTTGTTTACCTTAGATTAGAACCTCATATAAGAAATATAAATTATTTATATGAACCTTGTCTTAAATGTATTGTTCATGATTGTTGAACGAATAATGAAACTTGTTTATTTTTGGGTCACTCACTATTAGATGACGTTGGATAAATTATTTATTTTTACTTGATTAACATGTTTATAATTATCATATATCTTCAATTCGCATCCTTAATGTTTGCCTTGATTGTATATGGGTTACTTGTTATTCTTTTGTTGTTTGAGACGATTTTGTGAACAAATCGTCGTTTGAAGTTCAATCGTGTGATTTTCGTACTCAAATGACTCATATACGTAGGCCACTGGACTATGTATATGTCATACTTGATCGAGTGGAGCCACTCGACCGAGTACCCTTGTGTTACTCAATAGAGTGACTTTGAGATATTTTCCATCATCCGTCCCATTCGACCTAGTGCACCCGTCGGGTAGAGCCACTCAACCGAGTTCCTTCTTGCACTCGATCGAGTAGACCTACTCGCCCGAGTACTCTCGGACACTTTACCGAGTGTCTTATAGAACTGTACCCTGATCTCTCCCACAAAACCAAGTTCCACCTTGGACTCGATCGAGTAGACCCTCTCAAACGAGTGCTTTATGCCACTTGACCGAATACTTGAGAAATATGGCCATTTTTTCTTATCTTTTGTCAAATGCTACGGTATGATGATTTAAACCTTATTTATCATCGAAGAATATATTTTATGTCTCATTCATATGTTGATGACTGTTCTTGGATGCTTCTCCCATGCATATTTGTTTCACCTTGAATGGTTGGTTAATCACGTTTGTTTGATTTGAGTCAAACTCTCATTGATTATCTACCCTTATTAGTTGTTGGACATAAGGCCAAGAATATTGAGAGTACATCGGTTAGGTTCATATACCTACTCCTAAGACACTTCTTATGATTAACTAATTAACCATTTAATTACTTTCCAAGATCTAGTGCATGCAAAATAAAACCAAACAAAATAGAGAAGAAAATAGATTTCCTCACATTGCTTTAGGTCGTGATAGGGCACAAGAATAGGACTCCTTCTTATTCTTGTTCTTGAGCTATTCAATCAACGGATGAACTTCCTAAGCTCCAAGTGTAGAAGCACTCATTTTGGATGCACCTAAACTATCCCAAATCCTCTCCTTATCTCACAATACTTGATGAGATAAGAAGGTCCCTTAACCTTACTATTATTACTACTACTAGTAATATAACTTGAGTGTGTATATATGAGAACTTCGTAATAAAAACAACTTGCTTGATTTTATTCTAGAGAGATAAGTGACTTATGTTCAAAACATATGAGTAATTGTATTTTAAATATATTAGAACAACGTCACCTTTTGTTCACCTTGAGGCCGGCGGTATAGGGCATGGTGAAGGGGACAATCATGCTTGTTTTTTTCCCTTACCTATGTCACTAGGTGTGACAACCCTCGCGATAGCGAAAATAAAACATAACAAGCATGCGATTTATATAGCGGAAAATACGGTATTTTTAAAACCTTTTACATGCCAAAATAAAAGTACGAGGAATGTCAAATAAATACAACCTAAAGTAGAATAAACTACAAGAGACGTAGTCTCTCAAAACGTTATCAAACATCAAAGTTATTAGCAAACTAGCTAAGAAACGTCTAGGGGTGAATCGTCAAGGCCAACGCCCGCTAGCTCACACCTGAACCCAAAAACAAGCAAGCAAAATCCATCCAAGCAACCTGTTCATCCATGAAATCATGCACGCCTCAGTCAGTGGGGAGTAACTCCGGGTTCTCCCAGCTATATAACAAATAACATACTTAAATGTGAATTACGAAAAGGATAAATAGGCATTTAAATATGTAAAATATAAGCACATGAAACACAAAATCGTAACCATCATATTATAAATAGACTCGGGGAAGACACTCTTAGGCAACTCTATACTCACTAGGGTTTGCATCTCACCGATAGCGGCATATACTTGATAAGATTGAGACTCGACATATAAACCACGCCAAGTCATCCAACGGTCACATATAATCAACATATAATCATCCATCCTAACGTATGAATACGTTGACAAACATCTCTCACAGTAAATGACACGCACTAGCACCATGTACATGGCAAGTATGATTAAAATCACATCCACGGGATAAAGATTTCCCTGAACGCATACACGATTAACATTTCGTATATGTAGACTAATTTCCTCCTACTAGAACGACGATAATAATACGGTCCTAGTCTAAACTTGGCCAGACTCTCGGAATCACATTTTCCGATTCGACATGCGATAAACATTTCGTATCCAAGACTCGGTCAACCATAGAAGCCAAGTACCCCAAATTCGGTCAACCTTCACGAAAGAGGCGGAAAAGAGCACAAGCATCATAACAAGCGGTATGCTACATGCAATGACACCACCTCGCAAGTATACGACATTTGACGGCCGGGTCGATTAACGCAAAGCGCTCTCCTCCCAACAACGTCGGCATATGCCTACTAAAACACGCATTTAAGCATTAAGGATACATCTCCTCGTTCCGACATTCCAGTCTAACGAGGGAGGAGGTAGCCGGGGAATGAGAGTTCATAGCACTTAACAATTTGTGCTGAAATCATAACATTTGTAAAACCGAGTCAAAGTGGGACATATCAAAAACCGTCACAAAACATGCGATACAAGCGAATGGAACATCATATATTCTAAACATGAATATTTAAAGTCATTACATAAATTTATACAATAAACGAACCATGCGAACTATTATAAATGAAAGTATAAGAAAAGAATAGAAAAGGGAATAGCAGCGTCTGCCAGCCGGTCAAGTGGACCGGCTGCCGGCTACCCGGCTGGCACCTCAGTCACATTTGGAGATCGACAAAAATACAACATGATCTAGTCGGTCAAGTGGACCGGCTGCCAGCTACCCGGCTGGACCATATGTCACTTGAGAAAAGAAAAAGCTTATGAGATGAGTCTCAGTCGGACGGCTGACCGGCTGCCGGTCAGCCGGCTGAAACTTACTTAACATCCAAAATTATCACGTAACACCAATGAAACATCCGCCAACTCCCAGCTGGTCAGCTGACCGGCGGTCGGTCGGCCGGCTGGGACAACATATACACGAAATCTTCTTTACTTCACCAATAAACATCAACTATCATCATCAATCATCAATAGTCAATAACAATTATCAACTAACAACAACCATCATCAACAACACAAATCCTAGGACTAATTATCCTATTCTAAATACATTTACTATCACCGTTACCTTTTCGCGTCTTCAATCCTCGTCTAGGTCCTCCTCTACTAAGTAGTAGTCTTTGTCGAGGTCTTGAAGGTCTCCACCTACAATTAGACAACAAAAGATGAATATAATTGCAACGAAAATACTCAGAAAAGTATAGATTTCAGTAGGTTTTAATGCTTGTAAGACACACACACAAATGAAGACACAAAGGACTTGAATTGGTCTTGTTGTTGTGTTGAAAGTTTCTGAATTTTATAAGAAAATGAAGTAAGAACAAGATAGTACACTTCCAAAGCACAAAACCAATGGATAGAGGTTGTGATGAATGACTCCAGCAACTCAGCAAAGACTCAAACAACACTCTTCTAGCACTAAGCAAAGAAGGGACTCAAGCACACAGCCATGAGTTTAGAAATTGGAAACAAAGGTTTCAATTTTTCATTCATTCATCAAATCTGATTTCAACTTCTTACAAAGCAAGGCTTATATAGGCCAAGAGAGACACATCTAAGGGTCTCAAATGCATCATCTAATGTACAATAAGTCGTGGCCTTGGCCTTACACAAATCAGAATACTAACTAGGATACAAAAGCATAAAGTAATAAAGCATAAAGCATAAGACAGAAAACAGGCTGCTCCTCTTTGTCTTGTTGTGCAAGGTCAATTAAGATATGTAAGACCTTGGAGCTTGGGCTTGGCAGCTACCATCTTCAAGTAGAAAGGGTTAGGATGTCTTTCAAGTCGTGCCCTTGTCTTGCCTAGCCAAATATAGCACCCAAAACAGCCTTGGTACAAGACAATGCTGAAATGTCCCTATCTGGACCCATTTGTTTGTTCTTAGCTAAACCTGTTCTTTTATTGTGAATTAGCAAAACCTCTCCTGGACTTTTATCTTTCTAAGACCCTAAACTAAGAGTATTAGGCCTTGGAACAACTTAATTCATATTAGGGGTTGCCTTGGACGAAGCTTTTTGATGTTGGACCTGAACCGGGTGAGATAGGACATGGACCCTTCTAATTGCATTTTGTAAGACTCATAACTCTCTGGTCAAGACGAATTTGAAGACCCATCATAGCTCATTTGAAAGCTATGGATGTTAGCTTTCTTCTCCAAAACGAATCAGCCATAAACATTAAGTATATTGTGAGTTAATCAACCTTGAGTGCTGATTGGTCTTAATCAGATGCCCAGCAGACTTGTCCGTAACCAGACCCGTTTTGCTCAAGCCATAACTCTCTCCTTAGGACGATTTAGGAGTAACCCAAGGTGCCATTTTAAAGCTAAATGATTTAGCTTCTTACTCCATTTTGAATCACTCAATTCTAGTCATCCAACCTTCAGCTATGATGCATTTAGTAAGAGGGGGTCAGGCTGATCTTTACATTGCACTTTTCTGTAGGGGCTGTCTTATAGCAACTATAGGGCAAGATACACACCTGATATGGTGGTGGTTATAACTTCATTTTGTAGCTTAGACACTAAGCTTTCTAACCATATAAAGATCATCAAAAGTGAATGAGTGTAGCTTAAATTATGTTGCCAAGAACATGACCCTTATCTTGTTCCTGCTGCGATCACATTTGCTTTAAGTAAGATTTGGTGACTTTGAAGCACCCATAAGCTTGGAGTCTTGTAAGGCTAATCATGACCATGAAATTTAGGCTTTCCCTTGATTACTCCTGTTGCAAACTCCCTTTCTTCAAAAGAATTTGCCCTCAAATTCTTGTGGATCAAAATGAAGAGACTTGTTGCCAAGGAGCTTGTTCTTCTAACCATCAAAGATCAAGTACAACTCTAAGTAATAGACTCTCATGGCCTCCTCCTGGATCATATACTAGAATGGTAAATGGCAAAATATATGTTGTACCATTCCCAACTTTAGATTGCATACTCAACCAAATAGTGCTTGTTCCTCCTGGATCAAATGCGAGGTGTATGACATCCTCCCTAGACTTCATATGTACCCTTATTCTTCTTTTAGTATCATGAGCTTGTCTATCATTTGGGGATTGTGTTCCACCGGGATGAAATGTACTCATAGCAAGCTTTGGACTCAACCTCCTATCAAGTATCCCAATACTTGTGGTACCCAAATCAAAATGTTCATATTTGCACCCCAAGCTTGATTTGTTCTCATTGACTACTCCCTTAACATCCTTAGGTGACCAACACTCTTTAAGTGAAGCATAAGCAAGAAGCAAATCAGCCCCTAGGGTACCTCCTCTCACATTCAGCTCCTCTTCAGTAGATATCAAGTTATACAAAGGGTCACTCACATCAAAACAAGCATCATTCACATAGCACACATCCAAACGAGTGCTTATACAACAAGTAGAACACGAGAAAGCTTCAAGTGGGCAGCTATTGTTTTTGTGCATTGGACTCATCATATACAACACCAAATGAACTAAAACTTGAGCAACATCAAGTAGTGAACCTCCCCTTGGTGTTCCACATAATCTCAACAAGTTCTCACAACCATTTTGAGCATTACTCATCTTAAAACACAAGAAGATCATAGCTGGACAATAGGGTTTAGATTGATCAATTTCACTCCTTAACATGTATGAGGTTGCACCCAAATGAGCAAGAATAACTTGTAACCTCATCAACATGTAATAATGAAATTGTGGGGATGCAAGAGTACAAGATATACCACTCAAGATGAAATTTAAGATGCAAGAATCATGCCTTGTGTAGGAGATCAGATTTGGCACACTTGAGCATGGAACAACCCAAGACACTTCTTTTGCTTCACCCTTGATCGACTCACAACAACTACCACCATTGAACATGACCATGGACTTTCCAAACTTCATGGTTTGATGCTCAAGTAGTCCTTGGTCGACAATCACCTCTATAGGACTCAAATCAATAGCTTGCTCATTGATGGCTCCACAAGAAAGGAAAAGGCTATTCTCTTTTTCATTAGTAGGCTCATAGGTTGAGTTCAAGGAGGTTTTATTTTCAAAACATGGGTTCTCAATGATAGCACTACATGACCGTTTCACTTCAGCACATGTACTCATGACCTTTGGTTTAAGCTTAGACTTAGGACAAGCAACATCCAAGCATGACACAACAACCATTTGGCCTAAACTCTTATCTTTCCCAACTGTTTTGATGGCTTCTAAACTATCCCCTTTAGTTAAGACCTCATGATTTGTAGGCCTTACTAAGATCTTCTCAACATATAAGGCTAACTCAAGTAAATCATCATATGGATACAACACTTCTACATCAATTCTCTTTGCAATTTCAGATTTCAAGCCATGGTAAAATCTAATTCCCTTTTGCAACACCTCAACATTCATATCACAAACAAAGTGTAGTTCCTCAAACAACTTAGCATATTCAAGGACACACAATGAACTTTGTTTAAGGGCTTTTAGTTCAGTCCACAAATCCTCCATGGTAGAACAAGGTAGATACTCTTGTTTCATGTTCCTTTTAAGTTTAAACCAAGAACTAATCATACCCTTCCCTTCCATTCTCCTTGAAAGTTTAAGAGTATTATACCATAACAAAGCAAAATCCTTTAAACAAGACACAACAAGTTCAAGCTTCCTTTTTTCAGAATAACACTTGTGCTCAAAGTAGCATTCAACATCATACAACCAAGACACAAATGCTCTACTGTTTTCACCATTAAAGGTAGGAAGTAATGGTGTTTTACCTTTGCTCCCAAGGGTAGGAGAGGGCTTAGAACACTCATGTGGCAGGTGGTACTTCCCTTGGTACAAATCAGGTGGTTTAGGCTCCCTTGGAACACCATAGTTGCTAGTTGCCTTCTTTGGAAGCACATCACCATCATACCCTTTTGTAAGAGCTTGCAACTTCCCCCTAGCTTCTTCTAAGGACTTGGAGATGGAACCAAGGTCACAAGGCTTCATTCTTTGACATGGAACATAAGGCATAACAAACATTGCTACAGATTTACTCACACAAATCAGATTGCACTCCTCTCTTGAAAACAGGTTGTTTTTGTGTTTATAATGTAGGTAGGGAAACATAAACTCACAAACCAAAGCTCTGATAACCAATTGCAACGAAAATACTCAGAAAATTATAGATTTCAGTAGGTTTTAATGCTTGTAAGACACACACACAAATGAAGACACAAAGGACTTGAATTGGACTTGTTGTTGTGTTGAAAGTTTCTGAATTTTATAAGAAAATGAAGTAAGAACAAGATAGTACTCTTCCAAAGCACAAAGCCAATGTATAGAGGTTGTGATGAATGACTCAAGCAACTCAGCAAAGACTCAAACAACACTCTTCTAGCACTAAGCAAAGAAGGGACTCAAGCACACAGCCATGAGTTTAGAAATTGAAAACAAAGGTTTCAATTTTTTATTCATTCATCAAATCTGATTTCATTAGGTTACAAAGCAAGGCTTATATAGGCCAAGAGAGACACATCTAAGGGTCTCAAATGCATCATCTAATGTACAATAAGCAGTGGCCTTGGCCTTACACAAATCAGAATACTAACTAGGATACAAAAGTATAAAGTAATAAAGCATAAAGCATAATACAAAAAACAGGCTGCTCCTCTTTGTCTTGTTGTGCAAGGTCAATTAAGATGTGTAAGACCTTGGAGCTTGGGATTGGCAGCTACCATCTTCAAGTACAAAGGGTTAGGATGTCTTTCAAGTCGTGCCCTTGTCTTGCCTAGCCAAATATAGCACCCAAAACAGCCTTGGTACAAGACAATGCTGAAATGTCCCTATCTGGACCCATTATGTTTGTTCTTAGCTAAACCTGCTCTTTTATTGTGAATTAGCAAACCCTCTCCTGGACTTTTATCTTCCTAAGACCCTAAACTAAGAGTATTAGGCCTTTGAACAACTTAATTCATATTAAGGGTTGCCTTGGACGAAGCTCTTTGATGTTGGACCTGAACCGGGTGAGATAGGACATGGACCCTTTTGATTGCATTTTGTAAGACTCATAACTCTCTTCTCAGGATGAATTTGAAAACCCATGATAGCTCATTTGAAAGCTATGGATGTTAGCTTTCTTCTCCAAAAAGAATAAGCCATAAACATTAAGTATATTGTGAGTTATTCAACCTTGAGTGCTGATTGGTCTTAATCAGATGCCCAGCAGACTTGTCCGTAACCAGACCCGTTTTGCTCAAGCCATAACTCTCTCCTTAGGACGATTTAGGAGTAACCCAAGGTGCCATTTTGAAGCTAAATGAGTTAGCTTCTTCCTCCATTTGGAATCACTCAATTCTAGTCATCCAACCTTCAGCTATGATGCATTTAGTAAGAGGGGGTCAGGCTGATCTCTACATTGCACTCTTCTATAGGGGCTGTCTTATAGCAACCATAGGGCAAGCTACACACCTGATATGGTGGTGGTTCCAACTTCATTTTTTAGCTAAGACACTAAGCTTTCCAACCATATAAAGATCATCAAAATTGAATGAGTGTAGCTTAAATTATGTAGCCAAGAACATGACCCTTATCTTGTTCCTGCTGCGATCACATTTGCTTTAAGTAGGATTTGGTGACTTTGAAGCACCCATAAGCTTGGAGTCTTGTAAGGCTAATCATGACCATGAAATTTAGGCTTTCCCTTGATTACTCCTGTTGCAATAATTCACCTTTGAGAAAGACGGATAAATTGAAACGTGAAAAAGACGGTAATTTTATTACCAATTAAGATAGGGGGCGATGAGAGGGGAAGATTATGACGAAAATTAGCGAACTTGAGTAAGGAATGAAGGAGTAGAGACGATCTTTAGATTGATCAAGAATGGAGTTTAGGATTTTGGTTATTTGCTGAGGAAGGAGTAAGTTGAATGTGAGTGAGGGAGTTAGGGTTTAAAGGAGTATAAGGGAGTAAGTAGAAAAACATGGAAAGGGCCCAAAAGCGCCTTAAGGCGTAACGCACTCGGAATTTCGCGTAAAGTCCGAAAACGAACTCGGATTTGCTAAATTAGACACTGGAAATTAAATTCTAGACTAAATCTAAATTTCGCTAAAAAGTATCCGTATAATATTTTTAATATAAAAATAGGGTACATTTGCGGGTGTTACACTAGGGTAGCTTTAGGTTAATTAGGTTATTAATGTTGTCTTAGCATTAAATCAAAAGACTATAATCACCCTAATCCCAACCACCCTAAATCCGGTTATGGTGAGGTAAAATGGGATCCATTTTAACTTTCACATTTTGTCATTTGTCATGTGTGTGATATGTGACAAATTACATGTAATCTTGCTTATAAAATTATATTTAACAATTAAATACAATCTTATAACAAAAAAATTATACTTAACATTTTAAGTAACAATCTATAATTACATGTATGTAAAATGGTTTATCTCATACATAATTAATATAATCTACAACTTATTGTAATTATATTCAACCAATCACTATTATCTCTAATGTTTCATAAACATTATACAACTTTGTTAATATAACATTTAATTACCAACATGTATCTCATTTAATCATATTATAATAAGATGTAATGCTCATATACAGACGGAACTTATTCAATCTTAGGGATTAACTAATCTGTATCGTTATACAATTAATTAACTTACAAGATAAGGGAATTGTCCATTCGGTGTGACCTCAAGGGATCAACTGATTACCACCGTCATACGACAGTAATGTCAAACTCTGGTAAGCCAATCATTACCGATTAATGTGGATCAGTTGACTATAATGTTAATCATCCTTTTGTATTCTTGTTAATGAGATTTAATTAAGTGATCGCACTATTGTTGAGGACACTTACTCCAACAATCTTCCACTTGTTCGCAACAAGTGTGCGTCACCAATTCTCTTGTCCTATTTAAATCTCCCACTTCATGCAAGGTGTCTTGCAGGTCGTACTTACACGTCATCATATCTAAAGTGGTTTCGTCGATCTGGAGAGTAACTGTCTGACCGGAATTATCTAACGTAGATACCTTCCGAGCGTGGCCACGCATTTCCAGTTCACTACTCCTCGAGTGACCTTGAGATATTGGATAACCCTGACAAGGGGTTGGACAATACCTGTCGCACTATTCCCTTCGTACACTCACAGTTCCTCATGACCCAATAATAGCCCATTCACCCCTTTTTACAGAATGGCTTTGGGAAAACAATAATACTATAGTAGCTCTCGCCACGACCAGGCTTTATGAATTTCCAGAACTCTGTAAGCGGTCACTGCCTGACAGAGTGTCGTATACAGTCTGTCTATGTGATCGACTAGTCATCGCTTATGACCCTATACCACTTGAACTTGTCATCAATCGCATCACACTCCAGTCACTTCGAGACGTCACATCTTGTAAGCAACTAGGGGCCAAGGCTAGGTTAATCCAGTTCATTTTAATAGGGTTCAAAGTTGCCACTATAACCTATCTGGATATAACAAAGCACAATAATGAGTTTTAGAAACTCAAACGAAAAATGTGATTATCACATATGAACAATGAACACAATGTTATTGCTTCATATCTTATAATCTAAAGTATACAAGTTCCATGACACTTCATGGTCATCTTGTCTAACTGCAATAAAAGCTTGGATGGTGGATATACTATGTATCCATTTGTTCCAACTTTATGAATTACTCCTTTTCTTTCCAATCATTGTTATTCCTAATAACATGAAGTTTTCAAAGTACACTTTTAGATCTCTATCTAGAGTTGAGCTCTTTAATCATGAAAGATGCTCCCATTTTTTATCATGATAACCACGTGATGGGTATCTTGGTGGAAGGGTCTACTTATTATATCCTTGTAATCCACCTCATCCTCATCATTATGTACTAAGACTCTATTTGTAGAATTTTCAATGATTGACACTTAAATCATCCCTTTTATTTACTCCCTATTAATATAACAAAATTTACTCTTGGATTTTTTCAGATCCTTTAGAGGTTTGGAAACATGGATTCGTGTGACACTTAACACGCCACTAAGTTATTATTACCAGACACAAGAATAAACTCATATTTCTCCTCTAGAATCTCATGGACATTCTTGTAGGCTATCCAATGACTCTCATGTGGATTACTTGTTATCAACTTGTTATGCTCCAAGCATACAACTTATCAAGGTATGTGCATATCTTGGCATACATAATTGGCCTAATGGCGGAAACATGAGCAATCATGTGATCAACAACTCTTAGGTTCAGTGGGTGACTGTGACTACTTCATAGTGATCCCACCTTCATCAATATGAAGAATTATGTTGATGCTTAGATGAAGGATCCTTATCAATATAAGATTCTCATCTTAACGCCAATATCATCTCTCATCTATCACTATAGATTTTGGATACCTACTCCAAATCTTTCATCTAAAAATGATTTCCCAAACACTCCTCCACGGAAGGCAATGTCAGTAAATCATTCCTTAATGATGGATATGTCTCCTACATATAAGACATGGAAGATATTTGGCCTCAGATACGATATTCTTCTTCCAAGTCCTTCTTCTAGAAATGATTTCCTAAAGACTCCTCCACGGAAGGCAATGTTAGTACATCATTCCTAATGATTAATATGTCTCTTATATATAAGACATGGAAGACAATGTGCTTCCACTAATCTTCATGTCCACACATGACGATTATAACTCCCACTAACCTTCATGTCCATACATGATAGATCCAGCTCCCACTTTATTTCATGCATAAACATGGCTCTTCGACAATTGGAGGAAACCATTCTCTCTTGTTATGCAATGATTATTACAACCTCTCAAGTGCTCTCTTAGGATCACACATTGATCTCCTAAGTTATGTACGACAACTATTCCACTTCTAAATGCCTATTTAGATAGGTACCTCTAAACAACTCTTTGTCACTTTGTCATACATATACTTTCAACGAGGTGTAGATGCAATAATCTTGGATCTCAAAGATGATTATATTTTTACTTATATATAATACTTTACAATAAATTTGTATTCACCCTAGGGAGGTCCAAACCTCCCTAAGTAATTTTATATGTATAGTATCCATCTTGTATACTTAAGGCTCTGCAAATTTGAATTGAAAATTATAACCGCCAATTTATAGATCATATTCCTATTACTTTCAAAAAATAATAATTTTAATTATTAGCCTCTAACCTTGGATGACTTAAGAATAATTTCTCTTGTCTCTTTATCCAAAAAATAGTTTGTGGCACATTTTCTCCCACTCTATCCTTTTGGAAATACACATATTTTCTTGAAGGATAGCACCATGAGCCACAAACAGCTTTGTTCTCTAAGTTTAATGAGGCAAAATGCTCGTATATCTTGGAGCGATCTATAGCAGACTTATTTGTTTAGCCTTTGTATTCTAACTTCTCAATATACTTGTTCTACCGGACCTTTTGTTACGGCATATACGCCATGTTGTCGAATTTAGGTTACACGACTTTTGATTACGGAATGTGTGCCATGTATCGAGTCTCGAACGCGAAATTTTTATTTCTTGTCGAGTCGGGAATTGTGCATCTTGAGAGTCTGGATCCATGTTTAGACTAGGACCGTCTGGTTCGATAGACGGCTTACCGAGAGGATTGAGTCTTGTCTTGTCATGCTTGGCGCCGATAATTTGCACGTTTCATTTACCGTGAGAGTCGTACTTTGATTTAGATGGATGCATTGTACTCATATTTTGTCTTTTTTGTCCTCACATATATTATCGTTGCTAAATAACCTCGCAACTTGACTAACCAATATTGTTGTGTATGCTGTGTTCTTGAATGTAAAAATTTTCCTTCGTTTTCATGTAATATGGTTGGGAGAACCTTGAGCTACTCCCCACCGACAGTGGCATTCATGTTTAATGAATGGCAGGTGGAAGTTGGTGCTACGTGGGGTTGATAATTGTGTGAGCTAGCCAGCGACGACACTTTCGTTGTTTACCTTGCATCGCCTAAACTTTTACTTTTGGATTATCATTTGGTTTTGAGACACTTTTGGTTGTAGCTACTTTTTTTACCTATCCCTTTGACTTTGATTTTTGTCACTTCGCGTATTTTACTAGAACGTTTTTACAAATCCTTAATTTACATTGCATGTTTGATTGATTTATTTACAGTTATATCGCGGCGGTTCACACTATGCGCAACACACTTTCTTCACCTTGGGGTGGTCAGGTCAAAAGTAAAAATGGCCACACTTGGTAAATAATGGCTCACAGATCTAAGTGGCCTCCAATTTATATTTCCTTGATGTTTATTTTACTTGGACACTCATATGTTCATTTATATTTTGGTTTTAGGATCGTCCGCTCTGATACCACTTCGTAACACCCTCATTTACTTATAGCATGATAGCCACCTAGATAAGTGGTGATGTTAACATCTCGGGGAAAACAGAGGAGTGAATAATAAAAGTAAAGATTAACTTCAAAGTAAATAGTTATGTCTCGTAGTCAAAATATTCATAAACAACCAAAGAAGTCCAAAATTTAATTACAAGCGAAAGTATGATGTTTGCTAAGAGAAAGTACTCAAATATAAACAAGATGATAATCCAACTATAGTGAAAGTATATACATCTATCGACGTCTATAATATGATGTTTCAAAAAATCTCGCCACAATCCCGTCCCATGCCAAAATCGACACATCAATCAACTCCTAAGTCACTTGCAAGGTTTACTGCTTACTTATTAATTAGAACGATTAATTTGATCACCGCTGGCCAACAAGGGAACATACAGTGGATGACACAACACCAAGACCAATACACGTCAACCATAGTCGAGTAAGGACAATCATTACCGCCAACGCATAGTGAATAAAGCCCAATAATATGCATGACCCATATAATAAGCTCAACATATAGAAGTTGGCAAAACCTAATTTCAACATTCATATCATTAGGACTTGTAACACACAGGTTCAACCGGTTACAACTTCACATTCAATGTAGCAATTTCTGTGACAACCCTTGCGAAAGCATAATGATAAACAAATAACATGCAGCGGAAATTAAGGAATTTTTATAACTTTTTAAGACAAGTTTCGCAAACATTATCAAAAGATAAAATCCAACATAAACAAATGAAGTAGTAGTGTCGAGGAGGTCGACAAATCACTATAAGGGAGACAACGATCCCAAAATATACAAATAACTCTAAAAGTATAAGACTCTAAGCGGTAATAGGTAATCATTGTGAAACGACGCTCGCTAGCTCACACTAGTCTCAACCCCAAGTTGCACCAACATGTACCTGTACATTCATGAAACATGAACGCCACAGTCAGTGGGGAGTAACTCCGGGTTCTCCCAGCCATATCACAAGTAAACATACATAGGCTACAATAAAGCATGTAGAATCTTATATACAACTGAATCATGTGAAGTACAAACATACATTTCAAGATAATATGATATAAGCATGTGAAATACCAAACGATAAGCACCATGTTATGAACCGACTCAGGAATGACACCCTTAGGTAACTATACACACACTAGGGCTTACATCTCACCGTTAGTAGCATATACTTGATAAGGTAGGGACCCGCATACCAAACCAATACAATGATCTATTTCATACAAGAATCCAACCCATTATTCGCATATGTTCCAATCTTATAAACAACCATCCAAACATACAAATATAGCAATATAACCCTCACGGTAAATGACACACACTAGCACCATGTACAATAGCAAGACTGCAGTGATATTATAGGGGTGTGTATGTATTTGGACTCTTGGCTCTTAACTAGCACAGGATATGGATGTCACTCAACTCCCACAGCTCAACACAGGGAATCAAACAACAAACTGGACTAGCTAAGACTCCTTACCACAGCCTAGCACAGGTAAGTAGACTTGAGCTAAACAACAAGCAAAACACCCCACAGTCTAAGCACAGGGATATCTGACTTGCCACAGACTTAGATCAACAACCACAGCCTAGCACAGGAAGTTATCTGGACTGACTTTCAACCAAGACAATGCATAAGTTGGAAAGATTTTTGAAATGAGAACAATGCTCAAGTTTTTTCATTCAAATAACAACTGCCTTATACAAAAGAGCATGGGTCCTTATATAGGCCTCAATGCTTGATCTAATACAACCCTAGAATATCATCTAACGCCCAGGATTAATCTACATAAACGTGACAAACTATTGGCTACATTTTCAGAATGAAAATACAAAAGAAAACTTAAAACAGACAAATGCAGACATATGACACTGACATGCTCCAGGTTGTGTTTGTTGCTTGGTGTTGGCTTGAAACTTGTGGACGAAGCTCATTAATGCTCCTTGACCTTCTTCTGCAGTAGTTCTAATAGTAGGGAAGACAAGGAAAGACTTTTGGAGATAGTCTTTCAGTTGTTAGCTAGAAATGGAAAGACTGCTTTATGCTTTATGCTTTGGGTAGGCTGTTTTGATTTGGATTATTAGGGTAGTTGTGTTGTGTTTTGGAACTGGTTCCCTAGGGCTTTTTTGGACCTAGGTGGGTAAGGTTTTAGCTGGGCTTGGTGGTAGCTGGTGGTTCAGAGTGTGGTGGTAGTTATGCCTTCCCCAAGTGACTGTTGTAGGCTGTTTTTGTGATTTTGTGGTGGGGTGTTGGTGGGCTTGTCTTTGGCTTGCTTGGCTCGTGTCTTGGCTCGTGTCCTCGCTCGTGTCCTGGCTATCATGGACCCTCCTTGTGACATGGTCTTGGCTAGCATTTGTCAGCTTGAAATTCTCCCTTTTGTTACCCATCCCTTGCCCCCATATTGACCCCTGGATACCCATGTAGACCTCCCCTTGGTTACCAATGCTTACCCCTTGATCCCCCTTGGCCTGTCCCTTATCCCCATGGTTGAATTCTGCCCTGCCCTGTGCCCCAGCTCCTGCTGCATCCTCCCCTGGTTGAATTGGGCTTGTCCTCAAGCCTGTAGCCTCCTCATCCTCAGAATTCCCATAGTATGGACTGAGATCCCCTACATTGAAAGTGCCATGAACCCCATAGTCTCCTGGTAGATCAACCTTATATGCATTAGGACCAACACTTTCTATGATTTCAAATGGACCATCAGCTCTAGGCATGAGTTTGTTCTTCCTCCTAGCTGGGAACCTCTCCTTCCTCAAGTGGAGCCACACTAAATCCCCTGGCACAAACTCCTTCTTGGACCTAGGAACCTTGGACTGTTTCTTGTACCTCTCATTTGCCCTTTCTATTTGCTTTCTGACTGCCTCATGAAGCTTCACCATCTGCTCAACCCTCCTCTTTGCATCAAAGTTCACCTCCTCCCTTGGTATGTTAGCTAATTCCAGTGGCATAAGTGGATTAATCCCATAGACAACCTCAAATGGGCTGTGACCTGTTGCAGATGAGGGTGCTCTGTTGAAAGTAAACTCAGCATGAGCTAGCTACAAGTCCCAATCCTTGAAGGACTTGCTGACCAGACACCTCAAGATCCTCCCTAGAGTTTTGTTTGTGACCTCCGTTTGGCCATCAGTCTGAGGGTGGTGAGAAGTACTGAACAAAAGCCTGGTCTTCAAGAGCCTCCATAGTGTTTTCCAGAAGTAACTCATGAACTTAACATCTCTGTCTGAGACTATTGACTTAGGAACCCCATGTAGCCTCACAATCTCCTTCAAGTATAGCTCAGCAACACTTGCAGCATCCTCAGTCTTCTTGCAAGCCACAAAGTGAGCCATCTTGCTAAACCTGTCAACAACAACCATTACAGAATCCTTACCTATTTGTGTTCTAGGTAGTGCAACAATAAAGTCCATGCTCACATCCTCCCAAGGTTTGTTTGGCACTGGTAGTGGAGTGTAAGGTCCAGTCTGGAAAGAACTCTTGGCTTGTTGACATGTGGAGCACCTCCTGAGGACAACCTGAACATCCCATATCATCCTGGGCCAGTAGAATTGATCCTGCAGTATATCAAGTGTCTTCTGAACCCCAAAGTGTCCTCCTAGTCCTCCTGAGTGTACTTCCCTGATGAGTAGATCCCTGTAAGAACCCCTTGGGATGCATAGTTTGTTTCCTTGGAATAAGAACCCCTCCTGCAGCATGTACTTCCCCCCTTGAGTCCTCCCTCCTTCAGTTTGTGTGATCCATTCTTCAGCAAAGTCAGGGTCCTCCTTGTACAATTCTTTCAGAAATTCAAACCCCAACACCCTTTTCTCCATGACTGTTAATAGGGAATGCCTCCTTGACAGGGCATCTGCCACAACATTTTGCTTCCCCTCCTTATACTTACTAGAAAATGTAAAGGATTGTAGAAACTCCACCCACTTGGCATGCCTGTGGTTTAGGTTGTGTTGGCCACTGATGTATTTCAATGCCTCATGGTCTGAGTGTAGAACAAAAGGCTTTGGCTTCAAGTAGTGCCCCCAATGCATGACTACTCTGATGATGGCATAGAGTTCCTTATCATAAGTGGAGTACTTGAGCTTGGCCCCATTCAATTTTTCACTGAAATAAGCAACTGGCTTTTGTCCTTGTATCAATACTGCCCCAATGCCAACCCCACTAGCATCACATTCCACCTCAAACAGCTGATCAAAGTAAGGTAGTTTAAGGATTGGAGTCCCACACATCAACCTCTTGATCCTCTCAAAGGATTGTTGGGCCTCCTTAGTCCACTGGAACTCCCCTTTCTTCAAGCACTCAGTTATGGGTGCCACAACTGAGCTGAAGTTCTTGATGAACCTCCTATAGAATGAAGCCAACCCATGGAACCCCCTGACCTCAGTGATGGTTTTAGGTGTAGGCCATGTTTGTATGGCTGCAACCTTCTCCTGATCAACTGAGATACCTCTTCCTGACACAACGTACCCTAGAAATGCAACCTCCTCAACCATGAAGGTACACTTCTCTAGCTTCCCATACAGATTCTGCTCCTTTAAGATCCCAAAGATTGTTTCAAGGTGCCTGAGATGTTACCCTCTGCAGCTACTATACACCAGGATGTCATCAAAGTAAACCACAGCAAACCTGCCCAAGCAAGGTCTCAACACTTCTGTCATAAGTCTCATGAAGGTGCTTGGTGCATTGGATAGTCCAAATGGCATGACAAGCCATTCATACAGACCATGTTTTGTTTTGAATGCAGTCTTCCATTCATCCCCCTCTCTGAGCCTCACCTGATGGTAACCCTGCCTTAGATCAATTTTGGAAAAGACTTGAGCTCCACTTAGCTCATCAAGCATGTCATCTAGCCTGGGAATGGGGAACCTATACTTGACTGTGATGTTGTTGATTGCTCTGCTGTCAGTGCACATTCTCCAGGTGCCATCCTTCTTAGGCACTAGTAGAGCAGGTACAGCACAAGGGCTTAGGGACTCCCTTACAAACCCTTTGCTCATAAGCTTCTCAATCTGTTTCTGCAGCTCCTTGGTGGCAGTTGGGTCACTTCTGTAGGCTGGCCTATTTGGCAGCACAGAACGTAGGACCAAATCAATGTGGTGCTCAATCCCCCTTATGGGTGGTAGTCCATCTGGCAATTCTCTTATAAATACCTCTTTGTATCTCAAGATTAGAGGTTCAACCTCTGCTGGTAATGTGGAGCCTTCCCCTTCTGTAACTTCCTTAGATAGCAAGATGATCACAGGTTGTTCTTGCCTCATCTCCTTGATCATAGCTGCCTCTGATAAAAACAACACCCCATTGACCTCCTCTGGCACATTGGGACTCCCATAATTCCTCTGGTTGGGTGGTAGAGGTGTCAAGGTTACGTTCTTTCCCCCATGCCTAAAGCTATAGGTGTTATCCCTCCCCTGATGAGTGGTGTTCCTATCAAACTCCCAAGGCCTCCCTAGTAGTAGGTGACAGGCATCCATTGGTACTACATCACACAACACTTCATCTTGGTACACCTTCCCAATAGAGAATGGTACCAGGCATTGCCTATCAACCCTCACCTCAGCCCCCTTGTTAAGCCATCTCTGTTTGTAGGGGTGTGGATGCTCTTGAGTAATCAGACTTAGCTTGTTCACTAGGGTGATGGAAGCCACATTGGTACAACTCCCCCCATCAATGATCAAGTTGCAGACCCTCTCTTGAATGGTGCATCTGCTTCTGAATATCAAGGACCTCTGGTCATCCTCCAATGGAGTATGTTGAGAGTGCATGACCCTCCATAGGACCAAGTTATGGCCTGTGTCAGGATGAGCCATGACCAAGTCCTGCATTGGTTCCTCCTCAGCTGTCACTACCTCTAACACCATGCTGTCATCAACCTCATACTCAACTAATCCCTCCTTCTCCCACTCTTCTACCTCCATAAGTGTCATGGTTCTCTTAGAAGGACAATCCTTCCTAAAGTGACCATAACCTTGGCATTGGAAACACCTGATTTTGTTCTCAGTTGGGGTGGGGTTGGGTTTAGAGTTCACAACTCCCTTTCCTTTGTCTGTGGTTGATTAGCTGGTTGTCTTAGGGGTCTCTCCCATCCTAATACCACTGTAAGGTTTGTATGTAGGCCTAGTAACAGGCTTAGGTAGAGCTGGTTTGGTTTTCCCCATTTTTTCAACCCTCAAAGCTAGGTTGACAACATCATCATAGGACCACAAAGGTTGCATCCTTACTCTAGCAGCAATACTCCTATCTAGACCCTCTAAGAATCTGGCAATCCTTTGCTCAGGTTTCTCATTGACCTCACACTGGAGAGTCAATTGCTCAAAGTCCCTTAGGTATGCCTCTACAGACCTCTCTTCTTGTTTCAGTTTGGATAGTTTAATGAACAGATCTTGGGTGTAGTCTTTAGTGACAAATTTGTTTAGCATTTTCTTTTTCAGTTTTGACCAAGACCTAAGAGGTTCCTTACCCTCCTTAATCCTTTGGTGCTTTAAGTTGTCAAACCATAGGGATGCATACCCTTTCAATCTTAGCACAGCAACTTTAAAGACTTAATATCAGAGTAACTCTTGTATTCAAATACCTTCTCAACATCCCTAATCCATTCTAATAGATCATCAGGGTTTAAACTACCAGAGAATTCAGGAATTTCTACCTTGAGATGCTTGTCAGTGTGCTCTGGAATCTCCTCATAGGTTCTGTTGCTTTCACCTGAGTCTGACCCTTCTTCCTCCTGCAGGGGATGTCCTCTTCCCATGCCCATGTGGCCACGACCTCTGCCTCTGCCTCTAGGGGGTGGTCTTCCCCTCAGTGGAGGAGCAATGTTCTCCATGACAGTGTTCAAGGCAGCCAGCACTACATTGACAGTGCCTGCTAGCTGATCCACCTTGCCTTCAATACCTGCAAGCCTCTCTTCACTTATTGGGTTATTTTTTGTGTTTTTGTTGTAGTTAGGATAACAATGGCCTCACAACCAAAGCTCTGATGCCAGAATTGCAGTGATATTATAGGGGTGTGTATGTATTTGGACTCTTGGCTCTTAACTAGCACAGGATATGGATGTCACTCAACTCCCACAGCTCAACACAAGGAATCAAACAACAAACTGGACTAGCTAAGACTCCTTACCACAGCCTAGCACAGGTAAGTAGACTTGAGCTAAACAACAAGCAAACACCCCACAGTCTAAGCACAGGGATATCTGACTTGCCACAGACTTAGATCAACAACCACAGCCTAGCACAGGAAGTTATTTGGCCTGACTTTCAACCAAGACAATGCATAAGTTGGAAAGATTTTTGAAATGAAAACGATGCTCAAGTTTTTTCATTCAAATAACAACTGCCTTATACAAAAGAGCATGGGTCCTTATATAGGCCTCAATGCTTGATCTAATACAACCCTAGAATATCATCTAAGGGCCAGGATTAATCTACATAAACTTGACAAACTACTGGCTACATTTTCAGAATGAAAATACAAAAGAAAACTTAAAACAGACAAATGCAGACATATGACAGTGACATGCTCTAGGTTGTGTTTGTTGCTTGGTGTTGGCTTGAAACTTGTGGACGAAGCTCATTAATGCTCCTTGACCTTCTTCTGCAGTAGTTCTAATAGTAGGGAAGACAAGGAAAGACTTTTGGAGATAGTCTTTCAGTTTTTAGCTAGAAATGGAAAGACTGCTTTATGCTTTATGCTTTGGGTAGGCTGTTTTGATTTGGATTTTTAGGGTAGTTGTGTTGTGTTTTGGAACTGGTTCCCTAGGACTTTTTTGGACCTAGGTGGGTAAGGTTTTAGCTGGGCTTGGTGGTAGCTGGTGGTTCAGAGTGTGGTGGTAGTTATGCCTTCCCCAAGTGACTGGTGTTAGCTGTTTTTGTGATTTTGTGGTGGGGTGTTGGTGGGCTTGTCTTTGGCTTGCTTGGCTCGTGTCTTGGCTCGTGTCCTGGCTCGTGTCCTGGCTATCATGGACCCTCCTTGTGACATGGTCTTGGCTAGCATTTGTCAGCTTGAAATTCTCCCTTTTGTTACCCATCCCTTGCCCCCTGATTGACCCCTGGATACCCATGTAGACCTCCCCTTGGTTACCAATGCTTAACCCTTGATCCCCCTTGGCCTGTCCCTTATCCCCATGGTTGAATTCTGCCCTGCCTTGTGCCCCAGCTCTTGCTGCAAAGACAAGTCGATGTAAGTCTACGTGGTAAGACGTTTCCCTGAACCATATACGATAAGGCGTTTCGTATACTCATGACCTAGACAAACATGTCCACGGGATAAGATGTTTCCCTTAACCGTATACGATAAGAAGTTTCGCATACTCATGACCTAGGCGAACATTTCCACGGGATAAGACGTTTCCCGGAACCGTGTGCAATATGACGTGTCGCACACACAAGACTCTAATTCTCTCGGTAGGACGACGATAATAATGCGGTCCTACTCTAAATCTGGCCAGACTCTCGGGATGAGACGTTTGCCGATTCGACATGTGGTATGACGTGCCACATCCAAGACACGATCAACACAAAGGACGTCGAGTACCCCAAATTCAGCATGACTACGCGAAAGAAGCGGAAAGAGAGCTATAGTCATAGTCAAGCAAGTACACTACATGCAGTGACACCACCTCGCAAGGATACAACATTTGACGGTCGGGTCAATCAACGCATTGCGTTCATCTCCTAACAATGTCGTGATATCACCACTAAAACATGCATTCAAGCATCAAGGATACACCCCCCTCGCTCTGACATTCCACTCTAATGAGCATGAAGGTGTAGCCAGGAAATGAGAGTTCAAAGAACTCAACGAGTAATGCTCAAATTCATTACATAAACCAAACCGCATGAAGGAGGAACATACTAAAAACCGTCACCAAACATGTGATAAAAGAATAATATAAATGTAACAATGATAAACATGAGGCAATACGTGATTACATAAGCATTAGTGTAACACCCGGAAATGTACCCTATTTTTCTAGTAGAAATATTTTACGAAATCTTTTCAGTAAATTTAAGTTTTAAATTAGAATTTTAAGTTCCGAGTCGAATTTAGAATTTCCGAGTTCGTATTTGGAATTTCTGCGAGATTTCATGAAAATCCCGTCTTAAGTCGAGTTTGACTTTTCTTGACTTTTGAGTCGGGTTTGACTTTCTTGACTTTGAAACCGTCTTTGACTTTTTCCTACACAACTCACACTACTTCTTTCCTTAACCTAATTTTTCATTCAACACCAAATCAAACACAAAACCCTTCCTTCTTCCTTAAGAAACTTTCCCTCTTTGAATATCGATCTTAGAATTGACGTATCTTCTTCGTTACTTGATAGAATTTACGTAAGTTTATCTTATTCTTCCTCCCGTACCTTCCTCTATTCGTATTGATGTTAAAATCATCGTCTTTCTCGCTTTTCAAATTTCCCGTCTTTCTCAAGATGAACTTTATTCATCTTTTTACGATCTATTTGTAGGTGGCGACCTCCAAGATCCCGACAAAGACTATTTCCTTATAGAAGAGGAGCTTGACGACTAGTAGAGGCGCTTAAAGGTAACGGTGAAGGGTTACTCGGTATCACTTACGTGTTTTACATGTTTATATGCTAGAAAATCGTATTAGATTACGATTAGGAAGATTAGGAAACCATGCTATGATTAGTAAATGATGTTATATGATGAATATTGATGATATATATTGATTGTTGATGATTATTAGAAGTATATATAAGTTTTGGATTGAATTGGTTAAGCTTTGGAAGCTCACGGATGAAGGGGTGTTCCCAGCCGGTCGACCGGCCGCCGGTCTGACCACCGGCTGAGAACACTCCAGTAACTCATTTGGAAACTTGGTTTTTGCATGAAGAGGTGCTCCAGGCCGGCCCACCGGCCACCGGTCCATCCACCGGCCTGGAACACATCAGTATGGGAAGTTTTGATTTTGGTGTGATGTTCTGTGCCGGTCCACCGGCCGCCGGTCCACTGACCGGCCCAGACCTCTTTTCTCTGTTTTTGGGATTTGGCCTGTGTTCTGAGCCGGCCCACCGGCCACCGGTCATTTGCCCGGCCTGCAACACGGCTGTGTTGTTTTCTTTTGACTTCTAAAACTCGTAATTTATAATAGTTCGCATGATCGGTTTATCGTATAATTTTACGTAATGTCTTATAATATTCATGTTTTGGATATATGATATCTCTTTCGCATGTATCACATGTTTTGTGACGGTTTTCGATATGTTCCCACTTTGAGTCGGTTTTACAAATGAGTCGGTTTGAGCACGATTTTGTCTTGTGCTTTGTATTCTCATTCCCTTGGCTACCTTCCCGTTCGTAAGGCTGGAATGTCGGAACGGAGAGGTATCCTACTGCTTAATTGCATGTGTAGTGGGCATACGACGACGTTGTTGGGAGTTGAACGCTATGCGTTGATCGACCCGGCCGTCAAATTTTGTATACTTGCGAGGTGGTGTTATTTGCATGTAGCGTACCGCATGTTATGAGGCTTGAGCTCGTTTTCCGCCTCTTTCGTGAATTGATCTACCGAATTTGGGGTACTCGGCATTTATTATTATAAGCCCGAGTCTTGGATGCGAAACGTTTTATCGCATGTCGAATCGGAACACGTTTATTCCGAGATCCTGGCCAGGTTTAGACTAGGACCGGATATTTATTATCGTCGTGCTACCAGGATGAAATTAGTCTACATACGCGAAATGTTTTATCGTGTATGCTTTCAGGGAAATGTTTTATCCCGTGGATGCCTTTTAATCATACTTGCCATGTACACGATGCTAGTGCTTTTCATTTACCGTGAGATATGTCGTCTTTGAGTCGTCGTTCTTTGAATGCGTGATTTCATGATATTGTTCATGGTCATTGCATTACTACACCGTAAGGTCTTGGTTCGTGAATGGATTATAATATGTTTGATTTATTGTGATCATCGCATGACTTGACTTGGTTTGTCTGTCGAGTCTCAATCTTATCAAACTTATACCGCTAACGGTGAGATGCAAGCCCTAGTGAGCGTATTCGGTTGCCTAAGAGTGTCTTCCCCGAGTCTTTGAATAACATGATGGATTCGGATTTGTATTCCATATGCTCTTATCATTATTTATCGAATTGCCTATTTATTCTTATCGTACCTCACATGTATATTCATATATGCATGATTTTACTTTTGTATTTCCTTCTATGTACGTTTAATGTGATATGGCTGGGAGAACCCGGAGTTACTCCCCACTGACTGTGGCATTCATGTTTTTCATGGATGAACAGGTTGCTTGCTATGGATGACTTTTTGGATACGATATTTTGGGGTTCGGGTGTGAGCTAGCGGGCGTTGTCCGTGGAAGTTCACCTCTAGACGATAGTAGCTAGTTTTTGTCAAACACTTGTTCTTTGCTAACATTTGAAGAGACCCCGTCTCTTTATTGTATATTCCGTATTTAGTTTGTAACATTTTGACACACCTCGTGTTATATATATCTTGCATGTTTAAAGTTTTTAAAATACCGTATTTCCGCATATTATTTCACATGCTTGTATGTTTTATCTTTCCGCATTCGCGAGGGTTGTCACAGTTGGTATCAGAGCTTTGATCGCTCCCGACGCACACACGTGAACCCTAACTTAAACTACTTGACCTTGAAATAATAAATGAGAGAGTTGGGTAGAAGTTAAGGACTTTACTTGGTAGTCTATTTGTTTATGCTAATTGATAGGAGTAACTTAAGTTGTTTTGTTTCTTATGAAGATGGTTAGACCAAGTGGAGCTGAGAATGTTATGATGGAGGCTCTTGCTCAAGTGCTGAAAAATCAGCAAGATGCCGCTTTAGCTAATGCCAACCAAGTTCACCCTAGAAGGGAGGACAATCAACAAGGTGGTTATGCATGGGTGGCGGGTCAAATTGCAAGGAGTAAGATCGTGCCTTATGGTGGAGAGCCGATCCTACGGAGCTATCCGACTGGTTCCGTGAGATGGAAAAGCAGTTTGATCTTTACCAAGTCCGGGAAGAGGATAAAGTGAGGATTGCAAAGCACTTTCTAGTGCGGGAAGCCGACAACTGGTGGGCTATTACAAGTGCCACCGCAACTCTTGAAGAGGACTTCAACTGGGCTTGCTTTAAAGCTCTTGTGGAGGGTAGGTTTTACCCTAAGGAGCTTAAACAGCAAAGGCTTAAGGAGTTCATCGATTTTAAACAAGGCAACCTATCCGTTCAAGATTTTACGACGGAGTTTAATAAGCTCGCGCATTTCGCGCCAAGGCTTATTCGTGATGATGAAGATCGTGCTTTCTATTATCGAAATAAGCTGAATGCCGTGCTTCAAAGTAAGGTGAGAAGGGGTACTGCGTCCTTTGGAGATCTCTACGATGATGCCTTATGGGCTGAAAATTCAATGAAGGCTATTAGGGATGAAGCTTTAATGAACAATCCCTCTCCTTCTTATGCTCCTAGGCCGAATGCTTTCGGGAAGAGGCCGTTTTTTCCGTCTTCTTCTAATTCCTATGCTAACAAGAGGAGGTTTAATCCTTCTTCCAATGCTAATACAAGGAATCCTGCTCCTTTTATTCCTAGAGCTACTTCAAATGTGGCTCATAGGCCTTATACTTCTCAACCTCAAGCTAAAGGTCGCTTTTGCGACGGTTGTAGACTTCCTCTACATCCCGGTAGAACATGTAACAACCGACCTTATGTATGCTTCTTTTGTCAAAAGGGTGGTCATCGTTACGAGGATTGCCCCGACCGAAAGTTGCCTCCTCCTCCTAAACCTAAGGGTTCAATCTTTGTCATAAGCCGTGCCGAAGCCGACGCTCATCCCGAGATTATTACGGGTATGTTCTCAATTTTAGAGCAACCGTGTCTTATTTTATTTGATACCGGTGCTTCAATGTCTTTTGTGTCATCAACCTATGCTAATAAATTATCAATCAAGCCTACATCTAGTGAGGATACTCCCATATCCTTACCATCCGGAGATATTATCTCTTGTTCAACCCTTTATCCAAATGTACCTATATCTATTTCAGGTTCTATCTTTCCCGCTAATCTCCTTAAGTTTCCTCTAGGAGAGTTCGATATTATTTTAGGTATAGATTGGTTAGCTATGTATCATGCTAGGTTCGAGTGTCGTGATCAAAATATTTTCTTAAAGAGTCCTTTAGGTGTTAGAGTAACCTATAAGGGATCTTATCCCCGTAAAGGTGTGTCTTTAATTTCCGCTTTAAAGTTGGTAAGTATGGTTAGAAAAGGTTACCAAGCATTCTTGTGTGTTGTGACTTCTTCAAATACCTCCTTGCCAAGTATTGAAGATGTGCCTATTGTTCGAGAGTTCATTGATGTATTTCCCGAAGATTTGCCCGGGATTCCTCCCGAGCGTGATGTTGAATTCTCTATTGATCTTGTTCCTGGTTCTGGTCCAATTGCCAAAGCTCCTTATCGTATGGCTCCTTCTGAATTGAAAGAGTTAAGAAAGCAGTTGGATGATATGATTGAAAAAGGTTTTATTCGACCAAGTGCCTCTCCTTGGGGGGCTCCTGTCCTTTTTGTGAAGAAGAAGGATGGTTCTATGAGGTTATGTATCGATTATCGTGAATTGAATCGGATTACAATCAAGAATAGATATCCTTTACCGAGAATTGAAGATTTGTTTGATCAATTAAAGGGTGCTTCTAATTTTTCGAAGATTGATTTGAGATCGGGTTATCATCAAATTCCGGTTAGAGATGTTGATATTCCAAAGACCGCTTTTAGTACGAGGTATGGCCATTATGAGTTCAAGGTGATGCCATTTGGATTGACGAATGCTCCCGCTATATTTATGGATCAAATGAACCGCACATTTAGTGAGTATCTTGACAAGTGTGTGGTGGTATTCATTGATGATATTCTTATTTTCTCCAAGTCCGAAGATGAGCATGCTATTCATTTGAGGATTATTTTGGGTGTTCTACGTCGTCAGAAGTGGTATGCTAAATTCTCTAAATGTGAATTTTGGTTACCTAAAGTGTCCTTTCTTGGGCATGTGATTTCTAAAGAGGGTGTAATGGTGGATCCTTCTAAAATTGAGGACGTTGTTGATTGGAAGAGTCCGACTGACATTAGAGAGATTCGAAGTTTCCTTGGTTTAGCTGGTTATTACCGAAGATTTGTCAAGGATTTCTCTAAGCTTGCTAGACCTATGACTCAGTTGTTGAAGAAGGAAACCAAATTCCTATGGAATGAAGCTTGTGAATCTGCATTTCAAGAATTAAAGACGAGGTTAACTACCGCTCCGGTGTTGACTTTGCCTGAAGATGGAGTAGACTTTGATGTCTATTGTGATGCTTCTAAAATGGGATTAGGTTGTGTTCTTATGCAGAATAGGAAAGTGGTGGCTTATGCTTCTAGGCAATTGAGAGTTCATGAAGTGAACTATCCTACTCATGATCTAGAATTGGCCGCTGTTGTTCATGCTTTGAAAGTATGGAGACATTACTTGATTGGAGTTCATTGTCGTATATTCACCGATCATAAAAGTTTGAGGTACATATTTACTCAAAAAGAGTTGAATATGAGGCAAAGAAGATGGTTGGAATTGGTGAACGATTATGATTTTGAGTTATTGTATCATGAAGGAAAGGCGAATGTGGTTGCAGATGCTCTTAGTAGGAAAGCTTCTCATGCTTTGAATGCTTTGCCATGGGTTTACCTGTGATCTTTGTCGAGTTTCGAAGATTGAGTTTGGCGTTTGATAGAGCGTGGATTTGTCATATGGTGCTATGATTGCCGAGCCTGTGTTTCTCCGTGAAATCCGGGAAGCCAAGTGAGATCTTACCTACAAGTCTATCCAGCAAGATTCTTGAAGGTAAAGGAAGATTCAAGTTTGATTAAGAGGTGTGGTTTCTTCGTTCAATGGTCGTTTATTTGTTCCTAATGCTTGAATTTGAGGGGAAGCGAGTTCTTGATGAAAGCTCACCTTTCCCCTTATTCTATTCACCCCGGAGGTGAGTGATTAAATGTATAAGGATCTGAAGCTACAGTTTTGGTGGCCGAATTTGAAGGGTGATGTTGTCTCATATGTTGGAAGATGTTTGACTTGCCAACAAGTGAAGATTAAACACAAGAGACCCGGTGGATTGCTACAACCGTTGGATATTCCGCTATGGAAGTGGGAATCAATTTCTATGGATTTTGTTATGGCTTTACCGAAGACCGTTGGAGGTAAAGATGTTGTTTGGGTTGTTGTTGATCGATTGACCAAGTTTGCTAGATTTATTCCGATTAAAGAAACTTGGAATTTGGATCGTTTAGCAAAGGCTTATGTGGATGAAATTGTTAGATATCATGGCGTTCCTTTGGAGATTATATCCGACCGAGATCCGAGATTCTGTTCGAGATTTTGGAAAGCTTTGCATGAAGCCATGGGTAGTAAGTTGTTGATGAGTACTGCATTTCATGCAGCTACGGATGGTCAGACTGAGAGGACTATTCAGACTTTAGAAGACTTGCTTAGGGCTTGTGCTCTTGACTTCCAGTCTAGTTGGGAAAAGAGTCTACCGTTGGTGGAGTTTTCTTACAACAACAGTTATCATGCATCTATCAAGATGGCTCCATATGAAGCTCTTTATGGAAGCAAATGTCGGAGTCCTATATGTTGGAATCAATTGAGTGACAATCGTGATTTAGGCCCCGATGTTCTTGTTGAAACCATTGATAATGTGAAGGTCATTCGTGATAGAATGAAAGCCGCTCAAGACCGTCAAAAGTCTTATGCCGATATCCGAAGAAGGCCTTTAGAGTTTGAAGTTGGTGATATAGTATTCTTGAAGGTATCTCCAATGAAGGGTGTTAAACGGTTTGGTGTGAAGGGTAAATTGAGCCCGAAATACATTGGACCCTTCGATATTGTAGAAAGGATTGGTGCCGTTGCTTATAAGTTGGATTTGCCGCCGAATTTGGCTAAGGTTCATAATGTTTTTCATGTTTCTCAATTGAGAAAGTATGTAAGTGATCCAAGCCATGTCTTTCAAGTTGAATTGACCGAGCTTGAACCGAATTTATCCTTTGAAGAGAAGCCGATCCGTATATTAGATCGTAAGGATAGAAAGTTGAGAAGTAAAGTAGTTCATTTGGTAAAAATCTTGTGGAGAAGTGCAAATGTCGAAGAAGAGACTTGGGAAACCGAAGCTTCTATGCGTAGTAAATATCCGAGTCTTTTCGAGTAAGGTAATTTTTACTTTTCCTCAAGTTTCGAGGGCGAAACTTTTTAAAAGGTGGGGTGATTGTAACACCCGGAAATGTACCCTATTTTTCTAGTAGAAATATTTTACGAAATCTTTTCAGTAAATTTAAGTTTTAAATTAGAATTTTAAGTTCCGAGTCGAATTTAGAATTTCCGAGTTCGTATTTGGAATTTCTGCAAGATTTCATGAAAATCCCGTCTTAAGTCGAGTTTGACTTTTCTTGACTTTTGAGTCGGGTTTGACTTTCTTGACTTAGAAACCGTCTTTGACTTTTTCCTACACAACTCACACTACTCCCTTCCTTAACCTAACTTTTCATTCAACACCAAATCAAACACAAAACCCTTCCTTCTTCCTTAAGAAACTTTCCCTCTTTGAATATCGATCTTTGAATTGACGTAACTTCTTCGTTACTTGATAGAATTTACGTAAGTTCGTCTTATCTTCTTCACGTACATTCCTATATTCGTATTGATGTTTTAAAATCATCGTCTTTCTCGCCTTTTCAAATTTCCCGTCTTTCTCAAGATGAACTTATTCATCTTTTTACGAATCTATTGGTAGGTGGTGACCTCCAAGATCCCGACAAAGACTATTTTTATAGAAGAGGAGCCGTGACGATCAGTAGAGACGCTTAAAGGTAACGGTTGTGTTGAAGGGTTACTCGGTATCACTTATGTGTTTTACATGTTATATACTAGAAATCGTATTAGAATACGATTAGGAAGATTAGGATCCATGCTATGATTAGTGAATGATGTTATATGATGAATATTGATGATATATAGTGATTGTTGATGATTATTAGAAGTATATATAAGTTTTGGATTGACTTGGTTAAGCTTTGGAAGCTCACGGATGAAGGGGTGTTCCCAGCCGGTCGACCGGCCGCCGGTCTGACCACCGGCTGAGACCACCCCAGTAACTCATTTTGGAAACTTGTTTTTGCATGAAGAGGTGCTCCAGGCCGGCCCACCGGCCACCGGTCAACCCACCGGCCTGGAACACATCAGTAGGGAAGTTTTGATTTTGGTGTGATGTTCTGTGCCGGTCCACCGGCCGCCGGTCTACTGACCGGCCCAGACCTCTTTTTTCTGTTTTTGGGATTTTGCCTGTGTTCTGAGCCGGCCCACCGGCCACCGGTCATTTGCCCGGCCTGCAACACGGCTGTGTTGTTTTCTTTTGACTTCTAAAACTCGTGATTTATAATAGTTCGCATGATCGGTTTATCGTATAATTTTACGTAATGTCTTATAATATTCATGGTTTGGATATATGATATCTCTTTCGCATGTATCACATGTTTTGTAACGGTTTTTGCTATGTCCCACTTTGAGTCGGTTTTCACAAATGTTACGGTTGAGCACGGTTTTGTCTTGTGCTTTGTATTCTCATTCCCTTGGCTACCTTTCCGTTCGTAAGGCTGGAATGTCGGAACGGAGAGGTATCCTACTGCTTAATTGCATGTGTAGTGGGCATACGACGACGTTGTTGGGAGTTGAACGCATTGCGTTGATCGACCCGGCCGTCAAATGTTGTGTACTTGCGAGGTGGTGCTATTTGCATGTAGCGTACCGCTTGTTATGAGGCTTGAGCTCTTTTCCGCCTCTTTCGTGAATTGATCTACCAAATTTGGGGTACTCGGCGTTTATTTTTGTAAGACCGAGTCTTGGATGCGAAACGTCATCGCGTGTCGAATCGGAACATGATTTATTCCGAGAGTCTGGCCAGGTTTAGACTAGGACCGTATTATTATCGTCGTCCTACCAGGAGGAAATTAGTCTACCTATACGAAATGACATCGTATATGGGTTGAGGGAAATGTCATCCGTGAACGCCTTTTAATCATACTTGCCATGTACACGATGCTAGTGCGTTTCATTTACCGTGAGAGTTGTCGTTTTGTGTCGTTGTCTTTAAATGCGTGATTTCATGATTTCATTCATGGTCATTGCATGTCTTGGCAGCATCAAGGACTTGGTTCGTGAATGGATGATAATATGTTGGATTTATTGTGGTCATCGCATGACTTGGAATGGTATGTTTGTCGAGTCTCAATCTTATCAATCTTATACCGCTAACGGTGAGATGCAAGCCCTAGTGAGCGTATTCGATTGCCTAAGAGTGTCTTTCCCGAGTCTTGAATAGCATGATGGTTCGGATTTGATTTCCACATGATCTTATCATTATATCTCGTATTGCCTATCTATTTTTATCGTAACTCACATGGATATCTATATATGCATGACTTTACTTTCGTATTTCCTTATATGTACGTTTGATGTGATATGGCTGGGAGAACCCGAAGTTACTCCCCACTGACTGTGGCGTTCATGTTTTTCATGAATGAACAGGTTGCTTGCTTGGATGCCTTTTTGGATATGATATTTTGGGGTTCGGGTGTGAGCTAGCGGGCGTTGTCCCTGGAAGTTTCACCTCTAGACGATAGTAGCTAGTTTTGTTAAACACTTGTTCTTTGCTAACATTTAAGAGACCCCGTCTCTTGGTTGTATTTACGTATTCAGTTTGTAACATTTTGACACACCTCGTGTTATATATCTTGCATGTTTTAAAGGTTTTTAAAATACCGTATTTCCGCATAATATTTCACATGCTTGTATGTTTTATATTTCCGCATTCGCGAGGGTTGTCACAGTTGGTATCAGAGCTTTATCGCTCCCGACGCACACACGTGAACCCTAACTTAAACTACTTGACCTTGAAATAATAAATGAGAGATTGGGTAGAAGTTAAGGACTTTACTTGGTAGTCTAAGTGTTTATGCTAATTGATAGGAGTAACTTAATTTGTTTTTGGATTCTTATGAAGATGGTTAGACCAAGTTTAGCTGAGAATGTTATGATGGAAGCTCTTACTCAAGTGCTGAAAAATCAGCAAGATGCGGCCTTAGCTAATGCCAACCAAGTTCCCCCTAGAAGGGGGGATAACCATCAAGTTGGCTATGCGTGGGTAGCTGGGCAAATTGCTAGGAGTAAGATCGTGCCTTATGGTGGAGAACCGGATCCTACGGAGTTATCCGATTGGTTTCGTGAGATGGAGAAACAATTTGATCTTTACCAAGTCCGAGAAGAGGACAAGGTGAGGATTGCAAAGCACTTTCTGGTGAGGGAAGCCGACAATTGGTGGGCTATCACTAGTGCCACTGCCGTTCTTGAAGAGGACTTTAACTGGGCTTGCTTTAAAGCTCTTGTGGAGGGTAGATTTTATCCTAAGGAGCTTAAACAGCAAAGGCTTAAAGAGTTCATCGATTTTAAACAAGGCAACCTATCGGCTCAAGAGTTTACTACGAAGTTTAATAAGCTCGCTCATTTTGCGCCGAGGCTTATCCGTGATGATGAAGATCGAGCTTTCTATTATCGTAATAAGTTGAATGTCGTTCTTCAAAGTAAAGTGAGAAGGGGTACTGCGTCCTTTGGAGATCTCTACGATGATGCCTTGTGGGCTGAAAATTCAATGAAGGCTATTAGAGATGAAGCTTCAATGAATAATCCCTCTCCTTCTTATGCTCCTAGGCCGAATGCTTTTGGAAAGAGACCGTTTATTCCGTCTCCTTCTAATTTCTATGCTAACAAGAAGAGGTTTAATCCTTCTTCCAATGCCAATTCAAGGGATCCTGCTCCTTTTATTCCTAGAGCTACTTCGAATGTGGCTCATAGGCCATATGCTCCTCAGGTTCAAGGTCGTCAATGTAGCTATTGTAGACAACCATACCATCCTGGTGTGCCTTGTTCCAACCGATCTTACAATTGCTTCTTTTGTAAAAAGGGTGGTCATCGTTACGAGGATTGCCCCGACCGAAAGTTGCCCCCTCCTCCTACTAAACCTAAGGGTTCTATCTTTGTCATGAGCCGTGCCGAAGCTAATGCTCACCCGGAGATCGTGACTGGTAGGTTCACATCCTTAGATCAATTTCGTTTTCCTTTTCCGCCTTCATCTTTTCCATCAGATCGTAGTTCTTGTATGATGCCTCCTAACGTTCATAGTTTCATGTTCGTCTTCCATAATCTCTTGTGAGGTAGTTTTTCTTTAGCTAATGTAAGGAGTTAGTGATTGTGTTTTGATGATGTACTAAATATGGTACCTACCCACCCTATGGAGTTAGATTCATGTTTTATTGACTATAAGGAATTGAGGATAAATGGGTTGAACCTCTCTTGGTGATTTTAGATTTCGAATCTTGATATTGTAATATCACCTTGAGGATCGAATAGATCGTAATGGTAATTGTTGTTGTTAAGGATTATAGTAGTGGCTTTAAAGATTACTTAAGGATTTATTGTCCTTATGTGTTGGACCCTAATGGGAATAAATACTTTGTAGATTTTGGATTGGATGACACAACTTGAGGAATATTGTCATAAGCGAGAACCGTTGTATAGGGAGTTTGAAAGAACTAAATAAATTGATGAACGGTCGCATTGCTCTAGGAATGGCAAAAGTTAAGTGAAATGAGATTGTGAGACTAATCTCTTTTGAGGTTTAGTGATTCGACTTTTGAAGAGGAGAAGGTTCGTTGTTAATGATTTAGGATAGTGAGTTTTGGAATAATTTGAATCAAAGGATTTCATGGTAAGTCTCTTTACCTTGTGGTTAATAGCGATCATGTTTCCCTATATATATATATACATATATCGTTGGTGGGTTCTAATAAGAGTTTTGATGGAGCTAGGAAGATTAGAGTTTGTAATGAATCTTTCATTTGGATTGTTAGTTGTGGAGTCTACCGTGCCGATGGACCTTAGTAGATTCTAATTGGATTCGAATAATTGGGATTTGTTACTCGAAGTGTCATGTTTATGAAATATTTTGGTAGGAATCTGATGATGGAAAATGTTGAGGATATATTGCACTCTCTTGAGGGCTAGATTACCCGTGGAGTTAGTGATGTCGAGTTGCAATCGACATTTGAATTGTCATAGATGGAAGATAGTATTGTGTTTCATTCCTCTCTTTTTCCTTAACTTGATCTCTACTCAATCCGCTACTCTTTAATTCTTTCCCTTTTTAGTCCATTTTGCTCGTTGGACGTATCTCTTAGTATCACGAATTGTGATTTCGATGTTCGAGTCGCTTTACGTTCGTGTAATGTCTTCTTATTTTGATTTTATCTTGATAAAACTTTCAAATTTCCATATTATATTTCTAATTTAACGTTTCAAAGAATTCTAAAGATGGTTTGTGTTCCCTCTTTTTGGAGAAAATGGATTTCTTTTACTTTTATATTTGGATTTTGCGTATGGTTGGATGTTTGCACTTGTTATTGGAGACGTCTGATAACTAGTCCTGCACTGACTAACGTTGTTTTGAATTTTCGATTTCACTATTTCGATTTTAATTTGTTTGGATAATTAGAGTTCTCGTTCGCGACGAGCATTCTTGTGATCCGTAAGTAAGTTTCGCACATATGAAGAATTTTCCTTAAACCATTTTCGAGTTTAACCTCGTTTCATAAATATTCCCCTTATAAGAGTTTTCGTATTAATTTTAAAAACCGATTCTTGTCCTTAATACTTTTGTTTTCTACTCTCAAGTTTCGAGGACGAAACTTTTTAAAAGGTGGGGTGATTGTAA
>JAIUZE010074734.1:14450-26707 GCA_022085475.1 Heliosperma pusillum | reverse complement strand
AACACGTAAATGATATCGAGTAACCCTTCACCGTTACCTTTTCGCGTCTTCAATCCGCGTCGAGGTCTCTTCTATCAAGAAGAGTCTTTGTCGGGGTCTTGGAGGTCACCACCTACAATTAGATAATAAAAGATGAATATAATTCACCTTTGAGAAAGACGGATAAATTGAAAAGCAAGAAAGACGGTAATTTTATTACCAATACGGATAGAGGACGATGAGAGGGAAAGAATAAGATGAACTTTAGTGAATTTGAGCGAGAAACGAAGGAGTAGAATCGATATTAAATTTGAGCAAATATGGAGGCTTGGGTTTTTGGGGTTTACTTGGTGAGGAAGAAGAAGGTTGAATGTGAGGGTGAGTTAGGGTTAAAGGAGTATATGAGGGAGTAAGTGGAAAAGTTCATGGAAAAAGCCCATAACGTCTTAAGATGTAACTTACTCGAAATCTCGCGTAAAGTCCAAAAACGAACTCGGAAATTCTAAACTAGACACGGGAAATTTAATTCTAAACTAAAACTAAATTTCGCTGAAAAGTATCCGTATAATATTTTTACTATAAAAATAGGGTACATTTGCGGGTGTTACAATCACCCCACCTTTTAAAAAGTTTTGCGCTCGAAACTTGAGCGAAAGAAAGATACCTTAATCGAACAGGCTTGGATATTTACTACGCATAGAAGCTTCCGTTTCCCACGTTTCTTCTTCAACATTGGCACATCTCCACAAGATTTTCACTAAAAGAACCACTTTACTTCTCAACTTCTTATCCTTGCGATCTAGGATGCGGATCGCCTTCTCTTCAAAGGACAAATTCGGTTCAAGCTCGGGCATTTCCGTTTGAAAGACATGGTTTGGATCACTAACATACTTTCTCAATTGAGAAACATGGAATACATTATGAACCTTAGCCAAATTCGGGGGTAAGTCCAACTTGTAAGCAACGACACCAATCCTTTTCACAATATCAAAGGGTCCAATGTATTTCGGGCTCAATTTAATTACCCTTTACACCAAACCTTTTAACACCCTTCATCGGAGATACTTTCAAGAACACTTTATCTCCAACTTCAAATTCTAACGGTCTTCTTCGGATATCGGCATAAGATTTTTGTCGATCTTGAGCGGCTTTCATTCTATCACGAATGACCTTCACATGATCAATAGTCTCAACAAGAACATCGGGCCTAAGTCACGAACATCACTCAATTGATTCCAACATATAGGACTTCGACATTTTCTTCCATAAAGAGCTTCATAAGGAGCCATCTTGATCGAGGCATGATAACTATTGTTGTAAGAAAATCCACCAACGGTAGACTCTTTTCCCAACTAGATTGGAAGTCGAGTGCACAAGCCCTAAGCAAGTCTTCTAAAGTCTGGATAGTCCTCTCGATCTGACCATCGGTAGCGGCATGAAATGCGGTACTCATCAACAATTTACTACCCATGGCTTCTTGTAAAGCTTTCCAAAATCTCGAACAGAATCTCGGATATCGGTCGGATATAATCTCCTTGGGAACACCATGGTATCTAACAATCTCATCAACATAGGCTTTCTCTAAACGATCTAAACTCCAAGTCTCTTTGATCAGAATAAATCTAGCACACTTGGTCAAACGATCAACAACAACCCAAACGACATCTTTACTTCCAACGGTCCTTGGCAAAGCCATAAAAAAATCCATGGAAATAGATTCCCACTTCCATAGCAGAATATCCAAAGGTTGTAGCAATCCACCGGGCCTCTTGTGTTCGATTTTCACTTGTTGGCAAGTAAGACATCTTCCAACATAACACACAACATCACCCTTTAGATTCGGCCACCAAAACTGTAGCTTCAAATCTTTATACATCTTATCACCTCCGGGGTGAATAGAATAAGGAGAAAGGTGAGCTTCATCAAGAACTCGCTTTCTCAAATCAAGAGCATTAGGCACAAACAAACGGCCATGGAATCGAAGAACACCTTTATCATCAAACTTGAAATCTTTAGCTTTTCCTTCAAGAAGTTTGGCTTGAATAGACTTGTAGGTAGGATCATCAACTTGGTTTTCGCGGATCTCACGGAGGAAAACAGGTTCGGCAGTCATAGCACCAACATAATCAAATCCACGTTCCACGAATTCCAACTTCATCTTCCGAAACTCAATACAAAGATCAACGGGCAAAACCGACATAACATTCAAGGAATGAGAAGATTTCCTACTAAGAGCATCGACAACCACATTAGCCTTCCCTTCATGGTACAACAATTCAAAATCATAATCATTCACTAATTCCAACCATCTTCTTTGTCTCATATTCAACTCTTTTTGAGTAAATATGTACTTCAAACTCTTGTGATCGGTGAATATACGACAATGAACACCAATAATATAGTGCCTCCACACTTTCAAAGCATGAACAACGGCGGCCAATTCCAAATCATGAGTAGGATAATTCACTTCATGAACTATCAACTGTCTCGAAGCATAAGCCACCACTTTCCTACTTTGCATAAGTACATAACCCAATCCCATCTTGGAAGCATCACAATAGACATCAAAGTCTACCCCATCTTCAGGTAAAGTCAACACCGGAGCGGTAGTCAACCTTTTCTTTAACTCTTGAAATGCGGCTTCACAAGCTTCATTCCAAACGAACTTGGTTTTCTTCTTCAATAATTGAGTCATCGGTCTAGCAAGTTTAGAGAAATCTTTGACAAATATACGGTAATAACCAGCTAAACCAAGAAAACTTCGGACTTCTCTAACATCGGTCGGACTCTTCCAATCAACCACAGCTTCAATCTTCGAAGGATCCACCATTACACCTTCTTTAGAAATTACATGCCCAAGAAAGGACACCTTAGGTAACCAAAATTCGCACTTGGAAAATTTGGCAAACCATTTTTGACGACGAAGAACACCCAAAATAGTCCTTAGATGAATAGCATGCTCTTCTTCGGTCTTGGAGAAAATAAGGATATCGTCAATGAACACCACCACACACTTGTCAACATACTCACTAAATGTGCGGTTTATTTGTTCCATAAAATTAGCGGGAGCATTAGTCAATCCAAATGGCATCACCTTAAACTCATAATGACCATATCTTGTACTAAAAGCGGTCTTCGGAATATCGACATCACGAACGGGAATTTGGTGATAACCGGATCTCAAATCAATCTTGGAAAAAATAGAAGCACCCTTTAGTTGATCAAACAAATCTTCAATTCTTGGTAAAGGATACCTATTCTTGATTGTAATTCGGTTCAACTCACGGTAATCAATACAAAGCCTCATAGAACCATCCTTCTTTTTCACAAAAAGAACGGGAGCACCCCAAGGCGAGGCACTTGGTCGAATAAAACCCTTCTCAATCATATCATCAAGTTGCTTCCTTAATTCTTTTAACTCGGTTGGAGCCATACGGTAAGGAGCTTTGGCTATGGGTCCAGAACCAGGTACAAGATCAATAGAAAAATCAACATCACGCTCAGGAGGAATCCCGGGCAAGTCTTCAGGGAATACATCAACAAATTCACGAACTATAGGCACATCTTCAATCTTTGGTAAGGACGTAGTAGTAGAAGTCACAATACACAAGTATGCTTGGTGACCCTTTCTTACCATACTCACCAATTTCATTGCGGAAATCAAAGACACACCCTTTCGGGGATGAGATCCCTTATAGGTTATTCTAACTCCTAAAGGACTCTTTAAATAAATCTTTTGATCTCTACACTCGAATCTAGCATGGTATGATGCTAACCAATCAATACCTAGAATTATATCAAACTCTCCTAGAGGAAACTTAAGGAGATTTGCGGGAAAGATAACACCCGAAATAGATATTGGGACATTAGGATAAAGAGTAGAACAAGAGATAATTTCTCCGGATGGTAAGGATATGGGAATATCCTCACTAGAAGTAGGCTCGATATATAATTTATTAGCATAAGTCGAAGACACAAAGGTGTGGGAAATAACTGTTTACATCCCCTTAAAATTTAGGATTATAACAAAATTATATAATATGAATTGCAAGTCATTAATACGAAAACGATATAAAATATAGAGAAAGCGAATTCAACCTTTGGTCCTAGCAAAATTCGGCCTAAGAACAGATATCAAAGTAGATATCCTCCTAATCGTCTCACCCAAGATTGATCGAGAAATGCCCTTGTATTTGCTAGAAAATTTAGAGAGAAAAAGAGTCTGTATCTTTTTGTGTGTGTGTAAATTAATGATGAATGAATTAGAGAATTAGAATGAGTAAAACTCTACCCATATACTCCAATTCTCACGGCACCCATAAGAAAAATAAGGGATTATTTTTCTCTTATTTAGTTACCTCTTTTGACCGAAATACCTAGAGTGTATATGGACTCTTTTCCGGTTATATTAGCTTCCATTTAATATAATGTTATACATATTATATTTGTCTAATATGTTGTCATACATTAATAAGGTCCATTACAACATTTTGCAGTGGATATATTAATATAACAATTATTATGACAATTGTATAATATATACTTTAATTATAAATATCGGTATATCTATAATCCTGCTAATTAAATATAACGGTTTATGTTTAATTACGAATTAACATTTTAATTCGTTTAAGCTCACATTATATACTACAACTAAATATAACATTTTATATTTAATTACGAATTACAGTTAATTCGTCTTAGCTAACATTATTTAATCGTTATTAAATAATTATATCATCATCACATTGACTAACCTTTTAGTCAAAAACACCGACTAACCTTTTAGTCATTTAATAAGGCATCAATATGATTATTTTCTCAAATAATCACATCTCTCAATCACATCCTTTAGGTGTGACTTTTAGGGACCAGTTGATCACCGCCATCTGTATGACGATAACGTCAAACTTATCTAGCAAGCCAACCGTTATCGATAAACGTTAATCAACTGATTACAATACAAAGTATACCCTGTGAACCTACAGAGATTTATTTATGTTATTGCACTAACTGTGGAGGACACTGGCTCCAACAATCTCCCACTTGTCCGTACAAGTGTATGTGCGATAACCGATTCTCATATCCATAATAAATTTCTCCCACTCAATGTAAACCAATTTGCAAAGTCCGTATTCACAAAGGTCGTAGTTTACAAGTGATCAGTATCAAGAGTGGTTTCCCCGACTAGAGAGTAACTTAACTGATAAACGAATCTTTATTCGAGCATGGCCATGCATTTCAGTTACAGCTCCTCGAGTGGCCCTGAGAAATATCATATCCTGATAAAGGTTGGATATTTTCTTCAACTCGAATCTTGCAGATACAAGCGCAGTATGAAATGACCCAGTGAAAATCTACTTAGCCTCCTGTTACGGTCGACCATGAGAAAGAAACCAAAGTCACCCAAAAACTGCCTTTATCTCAAGAGACAGTCGATAGTCAAAAGAATCGACTCTAGGAACACTATGGATGTCCTATCCACGACCTGGCACCTAATGTTCCGAAACATTTAGGACTCCATAACGTCGTCACAAAATGTCCTGCGCAGTATCATTATAACTCGCATCTGTGATCGATCAGTCAACAGTTTGACTTATGGCTCGTTGAACCCACCATCAATCGACGTCACAAAATAATTGCCAGAGTTATCAGCTCATGTAGGCAATTACGGACCCAAAACAAATATAATGTAATTCAGTTCACTTTGTGGTGTTCAATGTTGTCAGTACAACCCACATGAAAAACAAAATATAAAACAAAACGATGATTTCATTAATAGTTTTATGAAAAAGATACAGGTGTCTAATCCATACAAAACAACTAATACAACTCAGGAACACGCTTAATTCCCATGGAAATAACGTGCCCTTCATGCTTATCATATCTTAACGGTTTAGTGAGAGGATCTGCAACGTTATCATCCGTAGCAATCTTGTCTATCACTATCTCCCTTTGCTCCACGTAATCTCGGATCATGTGAGCCTTCCGTTGTACATGCCTAGACTTGTTGCTGGACTTAGGCTCCTTAGCCTGGAAGATGGCACCACTATTATCACAATAGATGGTGATCGGGTCATCCGAACTAGGAACTACGGTTAGTCCCTGTAAGAACTGACGCATCCATATAGCTTCCTTCGCAGCCTCTGAAGCAGCATAGTACTCGGACTCAGTCGTAGAATCTGCTATAACATTTTGTTTGGAGCTTTTCCAGCTGACCGCAGCGCCATTAAGAGTAAACACGAATCCAGACTGAGATTTCGAGTCATCTCGATCCGTTTGGAAGCTAGCATCTGCGTAACCGGTTGCGCATAGCTCAGTGTCACCTCCATAAGTCAATACCCAATCCTTAGTCCTCCGTAGGTACTTAAGGATATTCTTAACAGCCATCCAGTGTGTTTCACCTGGATTGCCTTGGTACGACTTGTCATACTCAATGCATATGCCACGTCTGGACGTGTGCATATCATGGCATACATGATCGATCCTATAGCTGATGCATAAGGAATCCGACTCATGCGCTCGACCTCTTCCGATGTCTTTGGTGCCTGAGCTTTACTCAAATGCATCCCAGAGACCATTGGAAGGTTCCCCTTCTTGGAGTTGGTCATGCTGAACCTCTCAAGAATCTTATCTATATAAGACTCCTGACTGAGGGATAACATCCGTCGTGATCTATCTCTGTAGATACGGATCCCCAAAATTCTTTGTGCCTGGCCCAGATCTTTCATCTGGAAATGGTTCTTTAACCAAACTTTTACCGAAGTTAAGAGAGGTATGTCATTCCCAATCAAGAGTATGTCATCGACATACAATATTAGGAAGACAATCTTGCTCCCACTCGACTTGATATATAAGCATGGTTCCTCGACCGATCGAGTAAATCCATTCTCTTTTATCACCTGGTCGAAACGATGATTCCAACTCCGAGAAGCCTGCTTAAGTCCATAGATGGAACGCTTAAGCTTGCATACCTTCTTAGGATTTTTAGGATCAATGAAACCTTCGGGTTGTACCATGTACAACTCCTCCTCCAAATAACCGTTTAAGAAGGCGGTTTTCACATCCATCTGCCAAATTTCATAGTCATGAAAAGCGGCAATCGCTAAGATTATCCGAATGGAACGCAGCATAACTACGGGCAAAAATTTCATCATAGTGCAATCCTTGCACTTGAGTGAAACCTTTGCCACTAGTCGTTCCTTGTAGTATCTGGTTGTCCTTCTACAGAATGCTTTATTTTATAAAGCCATTTGCACTGAAGAGGCCGAACCTTATCAGGTAAGTCAACCAGATCCCATACGTTATTCTCATACATAGAGTCCATCTCGGATTGCATGGCTTCAAGCCATAGCTTAGAGTCGGAACAGGTCATGGCACCTTTATAGGTAGCGGGTTCGTTACTCTCTAGGAGTAAAACGTCATCTCTCCCATTCTCCTCGACCATACCAATGTATCTGTCTGGAGGAATGAAGACTCTACCCGACCTCCTGGGTTCCTCAGGAATATTTACCGCAGCCGATGATGAAGGAACAGTTTCCTCCATTGGTTGCTCGGTTGTTGGTTCTTGAACCTCCGACAGATCGAAGGTTCTATCACTCGTCTTGTTCTCGAGAAATTCTTTCTCTAGAAACTTCGCACTAGCCGCAACAAAAACACGTTGTTCGGTAGGCGAATAAAAGTAATGACCAAACATTCCTTTTGGATAACCAATAAAGTATGTCTTGACCGATCGTGGGCCGAGCTTATCGTCAGGTCTCCATTTGACATAAGCCTCGCAGCCCAAAACCCGAATAAAGGACAAGTTAGGGATCGTTCCCTTCCATAGTTCATATGGAGTCTTGTCTACAGCTTTAGACGAACTTCGGTTAAGTATTAGAGCAGCTGACAAAAGAGCATATCCCCATAATGAGTCAGGCACAACCGTGTGACTCATCATGGATCGAACCATATCAAGCAATGTTCGATTTCTCCGTTCGGACACACCATTCAATTGTGGTGTTCCAGGTGGAGTTAACTGTAGTACTACACCACAGTCTTTAAGGTGTCGATCAAACTCCTTCGAAAGATATTCGCCACCACGATCTGAACGTAGTGCTTTAATCTTTCTATCCAGCTGGTTTTCAACCTTATTCTGGAATTCTTTGAACTTGTCAAAGGACTCACTTTTATGCTTCATTAAGTAGACATAACCATATCTACTCAAATCGTCCGTGAAAGTGATAAAATACCTATAGCCATCTCTAGCGTTGATTGACATAGGTCCACACACATCAGTATGTATGAGTCCTAATAGGTCAGCAGCGCGCATTCCAACACCTTTGAAGGAAATTCGAGTCATTTTGCCTATGAGACATGATTCACACGTGCCAAAAGATTCATAGTCAAATGGGGAGATAGTCCCATTATCAATGAGCTTCTTCACGCGTTTTTCATTTATGTGTCCCATACGGCAATGCCATAAATAGGTTTGATCTTTGTCACCAACCTTTGCTTTCTTATTATTCACATGCATTATCTCTGTGGTTTGATCTAAAACATATATTCCATTTATGGAAACAGCTTTACCATAAATCATATCGTTCAAAGAGAAAATACAGCTATTATTCTTTATTACAAACGAAAATCCGTCCTTATCAAGTACGGAAACTGAAATAATTTTCTTAGATAAACTGGGTACATAGTAACAGTTATTCAGAAATAACTCAAAACCACTAGGGAGTTGGATTACATATGTTCCCACTGAAACGGCAGCAACTCTAGCTCCATTCCCCACTCGCAGGTCCACATCACCCTTTGCGAGAGTTGTGATGCTTCTTAGGCCCTGCAAATGATTACACAGATGAGAACCACAACCATTATCTAGTACCCAAGTTCCGAAACTTGCATGGTTAATCTCAATCATATGAATAAAAGATGACGTACCAACAGGAATGACGCGGCCTGATTTTACGTCTTCAGCAGACACGGGGCAGTTCCGCCTCCAATGCCCAGACTTGTGGCAATGGTGGCACTCCACGTTATCTTTGCTCTTTGTCTTGCCTTGTGAGCTACCGCTAGTCTCACCAGGCCCACTCTTGACCTTTCCTGGCTTTTTGAACTTTTGCTTCCCTACAGCTAGGTCATCTTGAGCCTTGCCCTTACCCCTACCCTTGTTGTTAATCATGAGAACGTCCTGTTTCACGCTCCCACTCAATTTCAGATCACTCTCGGTCTGTACGAGAAGTGAGTGGAGCTGATGAAGACTTTTCTGCATATCATTCATATAGTAATTTGCCCTGAAAAGGGCAAAACCATCATGAAGTGAATGAAGCACACGATCAATAATGATCTTCTCATCGATTTTACAACCAAGAGCCTCCAGCTTCTCGACATTCTCGATCATAGCAAGAATGTGTGGGCTAACCGCTTGGTCCTTCTGGAGTTTCGCTTCAAAGAAGCGACAGGTGTACTCATAGCTAACGATCCTCGGAGCTTTCGAGAACTCGTTAGAGAGTGTGGTGAAAATCTTGTTTGCACCCTGGGCTATGAATCGCCTCTGCAAATTGGATTCCATTGAAAAGATGAGTACCTTAAGAATTCTCGGTCGATAAATTTCTGTAAATTCTATCTTTTAGTCCATTATAATCCCGAGATATTACTCGGACTACAATGTTGAGGTAAAATAGGTCAACACTCACTACTTACCCAACGTAGAAGGGGTCATATTATGACTTCCGACGAAGAAGGGGTTCATAGTAGTTTTTCCTATAAAGACTAATCTCAATTTTCATTTTAGAGGAAGATCCCATCATCTTAAATTTAATTCATTTTAAGTGAACAAATTCTAGCATTTCGTGAATGATTTAGACTAAGGTGATGGCTCTATGAACGAGTGACATCTGTATGTCTATGATGAAAATTCAAAACTATATGAAACATTTTTCATGCATTTTTAGGTGGTTTGGTTTAGGCGGAATATGATGCAGTTATTTAACATGTGAACGAAAAAAAAAAAACGGAAAAATACGTAAACTATTACAATGGTCCTAGTGTGGCCTACCTACCAAAATGAACAGTAAATACAAGTTTGGAATCCATCCTTATGGACCCGAGAAGCTTGACTTTGTCTCATCTTGGTCCATGTAGCGGGAGTGAGCATCCGATCTCCGTCTCAAGTCTTCTTAAAATTACATTTTAAAAATTACAAAATAAACCTATTTACATTCTAATTCCAAAACATAATTAAAAAAAATAAAAGGAGATTCAAGATCTCAAAATTACAACCAAACCATGTTTTCATCATTACGAAAACATGATTAACTAAAGCCACACTAGGTATTACATTTTTCAACCAATTGCAAAAATACGTAAAATAAACCATTCATTCATTCATTAAAAAAAAATGCATCAACTATATAAATTAATACTACAAAACATAATTCATTAATTATGTTGATTAATTATCCAAACCACCATTCAAACCGATCAAAATTATGTGACAATTCCTTAATTGCCCACAACAATTTTAATCTTCCATAATCCATTTTTATTTTAAACCTTTTTAAAATAATCGGGTATCATTATTGTGAACCTTTTCACAATAACAAACAAACAAACATTATCTTTATAATGTCAAAAAAAAACAAACAAAAAAAAAACTTTTTTTTTTTCTCCCTACGGGACACTGTTCAAGTGAACAGTACCAGTACCAAATTTTTTTTTTTTTTTTTTTTTTTTTCTTTTTCATCTTTCTTTCTAACGGTTTAATCAAAACCGAAAACAAAAATAAAAAAAATTAACACCAAAAACCTGTTGCACAGGAAAAAAAACAGTAATTTTTTTTTTTTTAATGACCAGTAGCAGCAGTTAAAACGGACTGTTTTTAAAAAAAACGATTTTTGTCAAAATTGCTAGATCGGTACAAAATTCAATATCTAATCGTTATTAAATATTGATTCAAACTAGATTATTCAATTTAACCTTTTAAAATGAACATCTAAATCATGATTACATCGATTATCCTTATATTCATTTAATCACAATCGCTTTGAACATCATTAAAATTGAATCATTATTCAAAAATCATCAATTTAAAACAATGAATCCGAAAATAATAGCAACATCAAAAATCAAAACAATTCCATCTTATTTTAATTCAATCCTTATCAAATTAAAACAACCACAAATTTATTATATTGAATTTTAACCTATTAAAATAACAATATCAATAAATCAACAATGGAAAAAACAAAACCCTAAAAAAAAAAAATCACACGGCTACAAAAAAAAAAAAAAAATTCCAGCCGTGACAAAAAAATTTTTTTCCGGTAAAATCAAATTTTTTTTCTCAAATTTATATTTCATAAAAATGAAAAAACATATAATATAATTTTGTAACCTGGCTCTGATACCACTTGTGGGAAAATAACTGTTTCATCCCCTTAAAATTTAGGATTATAACAAAATTATATAATATGAATTGCAAGTCATTAATACGAAAACGATATAAAATATAGAGAAAGCGAATTCAACCTTTGGTCCTAGCAAAATTCGGCCTAAGAACAGATATCAAAGTAGATATCCTCCTAATCGTCTCACCCAAGATTGATCGAGAAATGCCCTTGTATTTGCTAGAAAATTTAGAGAGAAAAAGAGTCTGTATCTTTTTGTGTGTGTGTAAATTAATGATGAATGAATTAGAGAATTAGAATGAGTAAAACTCTACCCATATACTCCAATTCTCACGGCACCCATAAGAAAAATAAGGGATTATTTTTCTCTTATTTAGTTACCTCTTTTGACCGAAATACCTAGAGTGTATATGGACTCTTTTTCGGTTATATTAGCTTCCATTTAATATAATGTTATACATATTATATTTGTCTAATATGTTGTCATACAATAATAAGGTCCATTACAACATTTTGCAGTGGATATATTAACATAACAATTATTATGACAATCGTATAATATATACTTTAATTATAAATATCGGTATATCTATAATCCTGCTAATTAAATATAACGGTTTATGTTTAATTACGAATTAACATTTTAATTCGTTTAAGCTCACATTATATACTTCAACTAAATATAACATTTTATATTTTATTACGAATTACAGTTAATTCGTCTTAGCTAACATTATTTAATCGTTATTAAATAATTATATCATCATCACATTGACTAACCTTTTAGTCAAAAACACTGACTAACCTTTTAGTCATTTAATAAGGCATCAATATGATTATTTTTCTCAAATAATCACATCTCTCAATCACATCCTTTAGGTGTGA
>JAIUZE010074734.1:0-14430 GCA_022085475.1 Heliosperma pusillum | reverse complement strand
TAATTTTATTACCAATACGGATAGAGGACGATGAGAGGGAAATAATAAGACGAACTTTAGTGAATTTGAGCGAGAAACGAAGGAGTAGAATCGATATTAAATTTGAGCAAATATGGAGGCTTGGGTTTTTGGGGTTTACTTGGTGAGGAAGAAAAAGGTTGAATGTGAGGGTGAGTTAGGGTTAAGAGAGTATATGAGGGAGTAAGTGGAAATGTTCATGGAAAAAGCCCATAACATCTTAAGACGTAACTTACTCGAAATCTCGCGTAAAGTCCAAAAACGAACTCGGAAATTCTAAACTAGACACGGGAAATTTAATTCTAAACTAAAACTAAATTTCGTTGAAAAGTATCCGTATAATATTTTTACTATAAAAATAGGGTACATTTGCGGGTGTTTCAAATCAAGTACACAATCCATCATATGATCAAACATAAGCATACACACTCTCATAGTAAATGACACACACTAGCATCTGTACAAGCAAGTATGATCAATCACGTCCACGGGATAAGCATTTCCCTTAACCGTATATAATAAACATTTCGTACACGAAAGATTCACACGTCCACTGGATAAACATTTCCCTGAACCGTGTACGATAAACATTTCGTACACGAAAGACTCATTTCCTTCCGGTAGGACGATGATAATAATACGGTCCTAGTCTAAACGTGGCCAGACTCTCGGAATGAACATGTTCCGATTCGACATGCGATAAACATTTCGCATCCAAGACCCGATCAACACAAAGGACGTTGAGTACCCCAAATTCGGCTAAACTACACAAAAGAGGCGGAAAGAGCACAAGAATAATATACAAGCAAGTATGCTACATGCAATGACACCACCTCCCAAGGATACAACATTTGATGGCCGGGTCGATCAACGCATTGGGTCGCCTCCCAACAACGTCGCCATATCCTCACTCACAAATGCATACAAGCATCAAGGATACACCCCCATCGCTCCGACATTCCATTCTAAGGAGTATGAAGGTGTCGCCGGGAAATGAGAGTTCAAAGCACCCAACGAGTAGTGCTCAAATCATTGCATAACACAAAACCGACTCAAAGGGGGAACATACTAAAACCTGTAACCAAACATGTGATAAAGCACAAAATAAATGTAACAATGATAAACATGAGTCAATACGTGATACATAAGCATTAGAGCAAGTTTAAGAAGTATAATGAATAAGAAACATAAATCTCATCTCAAAACAAAAAGTTTGGAAACCAACTAAAACAAGTGTCCACTTAAAACGGTCATAACTTAAGTTCTAGACATGTAAATGCAGAAATTCCAATTGGAGGTGATAGCTTATCCTCTTACGGTTCCAACTGTAGCTCACACTCCCCAAACAGACAATTAAGAAAGGAGATATGACCATTTTATGAAAAAAAGGGTCGAACCCGACCCGCCCGGGTTGAGACGGACTCGCCCAGGTTAAAAGTGTCCTGCTCGGGTTCAAGGCTCAAACCCGCCCGATATCTATTCAAAACCGCGAGGGTTCAAGCCAATATTCACCCAAACTTCAAGTTTAAGCCAAATAAGTTCAAACCCATTTATAATTACCAACATAAACCATCATAAATCAGCACTTAACATCATATATGAGCATCATAACATTCCTTATGACATTAAAAGCATAATTAAGTTATCATTCAAGACTTAAATACAATTTTAAGCAACCAGAAGGTAATTCATCATCAACACCACCAATTTTCCATCAAATTGGGACATACAAGATGCAATTCAATAATTAAATATATTGTAGTCATAGGTCTATACTATTATCTACACAAGAACTCGCCTTTCACATGGAAACTAGTCTAAAACACGTAGAAAAGCACATAAAATGTGATACCGTGTAACTCGTCAACATTACCTTGGTTAACACTTCAATCTTCAATCCTCAAGCTAACCATCAACCCACATGAATTCCTTGACCCACAATATTCAAGGCCATCTTTTTCCGACAAATAGCAAGACTAGAAGGTATGACCAAAATTCTGGAAAATCGGTCTTAAGAGTAGGTTTAAAGTTTCGATCTTTTATTGGCTAGAAAGAAAGAGGATGGTGAGAGGGTTCCGAAACATTAAACGGAATTTAATTTGGTTTAGAAACAAAGAAGTTATGTCCGTCTTAAGTTTAGATCTAGAAAAATGGGTTTTATAAAAAGTTGGAGAAACTGGATATTTTATGTTTTGAAAAGCAAGAGGAGGATGAGAAGAGAAGATTGCTATAAAAATCCTCAAGTTTCGTTGAGAGACGGAGAAATGACATTCATCTTAACTTTATGAAGTTATGGAGGTTTAATGGTGGTTTTGGGGTGTGAGAAAGAAGATGAAGGTGAGTTGTTGCTGAAATTTGAGGAGGACAGAGGAGGGATAAGTGAGTTTATTTTCAAAAGGTGAGAAGTAGAAGACCTAAATTTCATATCGGGTCAACTCACTTGGATTTTCGCGTAGAATCCGATTATGAACTCATAACGGACTGAAATGCGACGGTTTCTACCGAACTAAACTAAATTCTATTTAACATTAATTTAAAGCCACGAAATCATAAATTATTGGCTTAAAATATCTTAACCAATAAAAGTAAAAGACGAATTTATAAAATTCACGACCTTAGTAAATTACTCATTATTATAAAATATGGGGTGTTACAGATCCAAATTCTCATAGGGACCTATGAACTTCTGGCTCAACCTGCCTGTAACACCCCCATAATCCTTAATTGATGGTATCCGCATCTGAGGTCTATTTTTGAGAATATTCCTGCTCCACCCAATTGGTCGAATAGATCATCGATTCGAGGCAAGGGGTATCGGTTTTTCACCGTCACATTATTCAGCTCGCGGTAATCAATGCACAACCTCAAACTTCCATCCTTTTTCTTTACAAACAAAACTGGTGCTCCCCATGGCGACACGCTTGGGCGAATGTAACTCTTGTCAACAAGCTCTTCTAATTGGATCTTTAATTAAGCTAGCTCTTTTGGTGCTATCCTATAGGGTGCTATGGAGATTGGGCCAGTGCCCGGGACAAGATCGATTCGGAATTCTACCTCCCTATTCGGGGGCATGCCGGGAATCTCTTCCGGAAAGACGTCCTCAAATTCCCGCACTACCTCTACATCTTCGACTCTCGGACTCTCGATGGACACATCATGGACGTGACACAATATGAATGGAAATCCTCTCCTCATGTATGATTTTAAGGTAAGGACAGATATTAATTTTACTTTGGGTTTGACTACCACTCATTTGTAAGAAATTAGGACTCCCCTGGGTCATTTCAAAAAATCTTTTTGTTGCCAACAATCAATCTTAGCCTTATGCCTATTCAACCAAACCATCCCTAATATCACATCAAAGTTTCCTAAAGGAAACTCAACTAGGTCAACAAGGAAATCGGTCTTCATGATGGTTATGGACACATCTATATAGATTTTTGAACATTTCACGACCTCCCTTGATGGTTGCATGAAATTGCTTTCTAATATTTCACTTTGTTTGAGGTCAAGAGTGGGTGAGAAGGAACTGACTATAAAAGAATGGGATGCTCCAGAATCAAATAGAACATAAGAGGGTTTAGAGTTGATTAGGAATTTACCAGTGACGACATTCTCGGTCCTTTCAGCTTAATCACGGCCAATGGCGAAGAGTCTCCCAGTTCGGTTCCCATTTCCTCTCTGAACGGTGCTAGCCGATGCAGCTTGATTGTTACCTCCATTGATCGGTGCTCTATTGGTGCCTTGGTTGTTGGGGTTTCCTTGAGGTCGGGCAACAGGCTGGACACGATTGGAGTTTGCAGCGAACCAAGTTGCCATCACAGTCTTTCCCAGGGTGGTTTTGGCGACAATGCTTGCAGAAATAGTGCCTCACAAACTGCTTCCCTTGAGAGTTGGTGCTTAGGGGTTTCCCAAAAGATTTTGGCTTGGGTGGCAGGTTAGTGAAATTCCCTTTCTTATGGAATCCTTGGCCTACATCAGACTTGGTGCCTTTTCGCTTTTCTCCTATCACATCCTTCCTTTCTTCCATGACCTTTTCAATATTGCTAGCTCAGCAGTATAGCGCGGCTAGTGTGGCATATTCTTGTCCTCCTAGACGGTTCCTAATACTGATATCAAGGTTTCGCTCGAACTTGTCGGCTTTGGAAGCTTCATCGGGAACTAGGTTTGGCGCGAACCGAGACAGTTCTTGAAACTTTTGGTAATACTCTTGCACAGTCATTGAGCCTTGTTTGAGATTGTCGAACTCTCTCCTCTTTACCCTTCGAAGATGCTCGGGAAAGAATTTGGCTCTCAGCTCCTTCTTAAAAGCCTCCCACGTGAATGGCTCAATAACTTCCTCTCCCTCATCATTCAGGTAGCTCTCAGGTTCTAAGAGTCGTTCCTTGTTGTTCCCCCACCATGTGTCGGCAACCTCCGTAAGATAGTAAGTGGCTTGGTCCACCATATACTCTTCCGGGCATCTCAAGGTTTGGAAGATCTTTTCAAATTCGCAGATCCAGTTCTTAAGTTTTAACGGATCTCCGTCTTTTCCATCGAACTGGGGTTGGCGTTGCAGACTAACGGCCTTGGTCATGGCAGCCGCAGAGGTTGGGGCATTGTTATGGGCCATCGTCTCCATTGAATCGGCCAGTCGAGTATTGATTTAAACTAACTGCCGGACTACTTCGTTCATCGCGTTGTCGTTGGCGTTGTTATTGTTGTTGTTGTCACGAGATCGAGCCATTGCTTCTACGCACGTAATAAACGCACTCGAGATTAAGCATTTATATACACAGTATCTATTCTATGTCAGTTTTACGTTATCATATCATTCTATTCTAGAACATGCTAAGATATTAGTATAAGATGTATAAGCATTAGATGTGCAAAATAATGTGATTCATTCATGGTACCACAATAATCATAACTGATATGGTTTAAATTTCAAGGTTCCAAAATCATCCAAAATAACACAAATATATAAAACAACTCATAATTCCAATGATTCCAACATTTTAAATAATTTAATTCGTTCTTCATACGAGGTCTCCTAACTAAGTCGGGAGTGATCTACTGGTCACCCCCCGGGCTAGGAGGGTCGATAACATCCCCTTCCCCCTCATCCATCTCCTCATCTTCCTCCATGTCCTCCTCTTCCACAAATTCTTCTTCCCCGTCATATGGGACATCATCCTCCTCGTAGCATCTTCTCACTAATTCCTCAAGGCTATGATTGTCCGGATATTCCGGCAGAGTGGGGTCTTCTAGTCTCATTTCTTTGAAGGCTTCTATTTCGTCACGAAGTTCGACAGCGAACCCAGCGTAAATTCCGGTGCTCGGAAGCGAACGAATGAGGATTCTCCCTTTGTAGAAAGGGCAGTTTTCGAAATCTCGAGGGTACAAATGGTTGTAATATTCCATATAGGTCTTCATGCGCAGACTATGATCTGCGAGGGACGTATCCGGGTGCATCTGAATACTGTGTGGACTAACCATAGGAAAAGCCATCCTAAATTCATATTTGAAATATACATGATTTGTTTAAAATAATAGTAATATTAATAATCGTATTAATAATCGTCCCAAGTATCCCCACACACAACCTCACCACGTTGAAAAGAAGTTTGTAATATTATATAAAATTTCCAAGACAGTTTTGAAATTACGTTTGTGGTGTAAATAGAATATTTATTTTGGAAATATTAAATAAGGTTGGTCTATTTGCGGGTGGTGATTAGATAAAGGATTATGGGGGTGTTACACTGCCCCTCTTCCCGAATCTTATTACCCCACGCATAGGTGACACCATCAAAAGGACTTTATCAACCACGTGGAACTCGATATCCTTGCGATGAAGATCTGCCTAATTCTTCTGGCGATCATGTGCTGCTTTCATCTTCTGGCAAATCAACTTCACTTGCTCGATCATGTCTTGAACCATCCTGGGTGAATGGACTACTGCCTCAGAACTGTTATCCCAACAAACCGAACTCCTGCATCTCCTCCCATACAAAGCTTCAAACAGGGTCATCCCAATACTAGAATGATAGTTGTTGTTGTAAGAGAACTCTATCAAATTTAGCTTATCTTCCACTCCCACAGAAAGATAGCACAAAAGCCCTCAACATATCTTCTAAGGTCTTGATCATTCTTTCCGTCTGGCCATCCGTCACAGGATGAAATGTTGTACTCATCTTCAATGTCGTTCCCATCAACCCTTGCTCCAAGTATCCTTCATAGGCACGAAATGGGCTGACTTGGTCAACCGATCCACGATCAACCGAATCATTTTATTCCCCTTATGAGATCTTGGAAGTCCTACCACAAAGTCCATGGATATAGACTCTCATTTCCCCTCCGGCACCTCTAAGGACTGAATCTCACCCCGCGGTCTACTCAGCTCCCCTTTAACTCGTTGACACACCAAACATCTCGCAACAAATTCAGCTACCTCTTTCTTCATTCCTGACCACCAGAAAGTCTTCTTCAGATCCTTGTATAACTTATCCCCACCCGGATGAACCGAATAAGGAGTAAAATGAGCCTCAGTCAAAATCATTTTCTTCAATTCTGGATCGCTCGGTACACACCATCGACCCTCAAATCTCAAACTCCCATCACCATGAATCGAAAATCTAGAAGTAAGACCCTCCTCTACTCCCTTCTTCCACAGCTAAATCTTCGGATCCTCTAACTGCTTGCTCCTAATGTCATCGTATAAGCCATGCTCAATCATCCGATCACTAATAGCATCTCCCTTTCGAATTACATGAATCCTCATATTTTTTACCTCGCCCCTCAACCTTATCAAAGACATCGTCGTACGTGCACAAAGAATGTACACTCTTCGGACTCAAGGCATCAGCAACCACATTAGCCTTCCCCTCATGATAGATGATTTCCATGTCATAATCCCCAATCAGCTCTATCCACCGCCGCTGCCTCGTATTCATCTCTTCTTGGATATAGATGTACTTCATACTTTTATGGTCTGAAAACCCTGAAAATGTCACCTTACAAATTGTGCCTCCAAATCTTCAACGCGAACACCACCGCACCTAACTCAAGATCATGAGTAAAGAAGTTCTCCTCATAAGGCTTCAATTGTCTCGACGCATAAGCAATGACTTTCCCATTCTGCATCAACACACATCGCAACCCACATTTCGATGCATCCGTATACACCTCAAAATTCTCGCTCTTCTCAGGTAATGCCAAAACAGGAGTTGTAGTCAAACGCTCTTTTAAGGTTTGGAACGTCGTCTCATAACTCTCATCCAAACAAAACTTGTTCTCCTTCCTCATCAACGTTGTCATGGGTCTAGCTATCTTCGAGAAGTCCTTTAGGAACATCCTATAGTACCCAGCCACACCCAGAAAACTTCTCACCTCAGCCACATTCTTTAGTGCCTCCCAGTTAGACACCGCCTCGATTTTACTTAGATCCACCATCCCTTCTTCCTTCGATATCACGTTCTCCAAGAAAGCCAGCTTCTCTAACCAAAATTCACATATAGACAACTTGGCATACAACTGGTTATCCCTCAAAATCTGCAGAAAACCTCAAATGCTCTGCATGCTCCTCCTTAGTCTTAGAATAGACCAAGATGTCATCGATGAATACCACCACGAACATGTCCAAATATGGACTGAAGATCCGATTCATAAGATCCATGAATGCTGATGGTGCTTTCCTCAACCCGAACGGCATCACCACGTACACATATTGCCCATACCTTGAACGAAACGTTGTCTTCGGAATGTCACCATTCTTTCTTCTCGGCTGATGGTACCCTGACCTCATATCTATCTTTGAAAACACCTCAACTCCACTCAACTGATCAAATATGTCATCAATTCTAGGTCATGGGTACCTATTTTTCACCGTCATATGGTTCAGCTCACGGTAATCAATGCATAATTGTAGGCTACCATTCCTTGTCTTCACAAATAGAAATGGCGCACCCCGCAGCGATACACTAGGTCTAATGTATCCCTTGTCCAGTAACTCATTTAACTGCTTCTTCAAATCCTCAAGCTCCTTTAGTCTCATGCGATACAGGGCCTTAGAAATCGGTCTTGTACCCGGCTTCAGCTCCAAGCTAAAATCCACATCTCTCTTCGAAGGTAATCCCGGTATCTCGTCCTGGAAAAACATCATCGAACTCCCTCACCACCTCAATCTGGTTTGCTGTCGGCTCCTCAACTCTGGTGTCTCTGACATGACACAAGATCATCGAGCATCCCTTCCTCAAGTAGGTCTTCAATGTGATAGCTGCTATCAACTTCACCATAAGCTTTACCACAAACCCTCGGTACGACAGTGTAACCCCTCTTGGCCCCCTTAACGACACCTTCTTCTGATGACAGTCTATATTAGCTTTATATCTACACAACCAGCCCATCCCCACAATGACCTCAAATTCGTTTAACGGAAATTCAAACAAATCAACATGAAAGTCCACCGGCCCCAAGATCATGGGCACCCCTCTAAACAACCTATTATAGGATACAGACTCTCTACAAGGTATAAATACCTCATCATTTATCGACCCACTGCTACCCAATCCCAATTATACAACATGACTCTTTGAAATGAACGAATTGGTTACCCCCAAATCGAATAAAACAAAAGTAGGATTATTACTGACAAGGAATCTACCGTTAATAACCAGTGCATCTGCCTCGGTCGCTTGCGTTTCCATCATGAACAGTTTACCAATGTTCTTCTGGTCACCTCCTTGAACTATGCTCGCGGATGCCACTGTCTTTGTAGTCGAATCTGGTTCTCCCTATTGTTGGTGTTGGTGTTCTACCTCTGATAACCACCATATCGGATGTAGCTACCACCGGTCCCACTCTGATTCCCCTGCCGATTCATGGAATTGGCAGGCCGATTACTAGCCATGCTCTAAGAATAACTCTACTGGTATGAGGGTTGGTAACCCCTATCTCCTCCTCCTTATGAACACTCCAACTTCTTGTGGCCCACACCGCGACAACCATAACACTTTGGCGCGAAAGTCTCATTAGTGGTTCTACCACCATTTTCCCCAGACTGTTGTCCTATGCGGTAGCCACCACCACCCGAATAGGATCTGGTCTACGAGTAGTTTCCCTTGTTATAGGTAGAGTTTTCTCCACCCTCGCTCGTTGCCTTTCTCTTGCCACCCTACATCGCCTCTCTAGCCTCCTTCGACCTTCGTCATAACTTCCAATCTCTCAGCATGACCCGCCTTGTCATAAGCCTTCTTAAGTGTCGGAAATAACTGTTTACATCCCCTTAAAAATTAGGATTATAACAAAATTATATAATATGAATTGCGAGTCATAAATATGAAAACAATGTAAATATAGAGAAAATGAATTAAACCTTTGGTCCTTAGCAAAATCGGCCTAAGAACAGATATCAAAGTAGATATCTTCCTAATTGTCTCACCCAAGATAGATTGAGATATGCCCTTCTCCTTTGCTAGAAAGATGATTAAAAGTTACAGTTAACTTTTTAGGTTTTTGTGTGTTGTGTGTGATAGAGGCACAAGTGAGAGAATAGAATTAGGTTAGAATTTCTTTTCTTCTTCCCTTTGATCTCACGGCAATAGTAGTTCATATATGAGGAGATTTAGTCTCCTCAAATAACTACCCATTGACCGGAAAAACCCGAGTGTATCTGGACACTTTTTCCGGTCATTTTAGCTTCTAATATAATGTAATATATTATAATCGTCATTAGTCAAAGACCGACATTATAATACATCATTAATTATAATATCCGTATATTTATAATTTTCCAATTAATTATAACGGTTTATGTTTAATTAGCTTACATTATATACAACAATTAAATATAGGGTTATTTCATGGGAATAATCCATACTAAGCCCCCTCTTCTCGTATTAACTCAAGCTAATGTTGAACTGAGAAAAATCTGATTTACGCTCTCATTTTTCTCCCAATAGTCCGGGTAACCTGCTACCTATTAATCAGGTCACACTTTTAAAAAAAAACTAAAGCCATTAAAATTAAAATAAGTCATCCCCTGAAGTCCTCAACCCATCCACCCACTTTTAGCTACTTCATCACCAACCACCAAACACCGCTAACCACCGTGACACTATCCCCCTCACTCCTCTCTTCAACCTGACTATACCGCCGCCACCAACGCCCCTTCCCCACTCCGCAACCACCAACGCCCCTTCCCCACTCCGCAACCACCAACCTAACTACATCAATTCCCCACATCAAATTAAATTAAATAAGCATCCAAATCGCATTCGTAAAAACAAATTACAACAACAAGAAGCATCCTATATATAATTAAGATGAGAGAATAGAGAGGAAAAAGGTAATGAAAGAAGCGGGAAAATAAGGGATGAAGAAGGGCAAAAACCCCTGATGTGTTGCTACACTCGTTCCGTTCAACAAGGTTGATAATTTTTCAGTCCCAATTTCATTTATTATATATAGATTTGTTTCTCTCATGTTCATGTTTTTTGTGGGTTGTTTTATCAGAAGTTGGGATCTTTTGTATAATTTTGTGGTCACTTTGATTATCTGTATGGGTTAAAACTTGAGCTTAATATTTGCCCTTTGATTCCTGTCATAGATTAGCAGGAAAGAAGATTTTGGAGGAGGAAGAAGCTCTCACAATGTAGAGATGAAGAAGGGAAAAAAAATAGAAAAGAAGAGGACCCACATCTTGACCTGTTGGGTAACCGATTCTAGCAGGTCAAATTTGGGACGAGATCAATGCGAGTTAAATGATGTAATAGTTAGGCTTATTCTGAGTTAAACATTAGAATGAGTTAATATGTGAAGAGGGAGTTTAGGTTAGATTATTATTATGAAATAACCCTTATATATAACCTTTTATATTCAATTTACGAATTACAGTTAATTCATCTTAGCTAACATTATTTAATCGTTATTAAATAATTATATTATCATCACATTGACTAACCTTTTAGTCAAAAACACCGACTAACCTTTTAGTCATTTAATAAGGCATCAATATGATTATTTTCTCAATCAATCACATCTCTCAATCACATCCTTTAGGTGTGACTTTTAGGGACCAGTTGATCATTGCCATCTGTATGACAATAACGTCAAACTTATCTAGCAAGCCAACCGTTATCGATAAACGTTAATCAACTGATTACAATACAAAGTATACCATGTGAACCTACAGAGATTTATTTATGTTATTGCACTAACTGTGGAGGACACTGGCTCCAACAATCTCCCACTTGTCCGTACAAGTGTATGTGCGATAACCGATTCTCAAATCCATAATAAATTTCTCCCACTCAATGTAAACCAATTTGCAAAGTCCGTATTCACAAAGGTCGTAGTTTACAAGTGATCAGTATCAAGAGTGGTTTCCTCGACTAGAGAGTAACTTAAGTGTAACGAATCTTCATTCGAGCATGGCCATGCATTTCAGTTACAGCTCCTCGAGTGGCCCCTGATAAATTCATAATCCTATAAAGGTGGATTTTCTTCACCTCGAATCTTGCAGATACAAGCGCAGTATGAAATGACCCAGTGAAAATCTACTTAGCCTCCTGTTACGGTCGACCATGAGAAAGAAACCAAAGTCACCCAAAAACTGCCTTTATCTCAAGAGACAGTCGATAGTCCAAAGAATCGACTCTAGGAACACTATGGATGTCCTATCCACGACCTGACACCTAATGTTCTGAAACATTTAGGACTCCATAACGTCGTCACAAAATGTCCTGCGCAGTATCATTATAACCCGCATCTGTGATCGATCAGTCAACAGTTTGACTTATGGCTCGTTGAACCCACCATCAATCGACGTCAAAAAAATAATTGCCAGAGTTATCAGCTCATGTAGGCGATTACGGACCAAAACAAAATATAATGTAATTCAGTTCACTTTGTGGTGTTCAATGTTGTCAGTACAACCCACATGAAAAACAAAATATAAAACAAAACGATGATTTTATAGATAGTTTTTATGAAAAAGATACAGGTGTCTAATCCATACAAAACAACTAATACAACTCAGGAACACGCTTAATTCCCATGGAAATAACGTTCCCTTCATGCTTATCATATCTTAACGGTTTAGTGAGAGGATCTGCTACGTTATCATCCGTAGCAATCTTGTCTATCACTATCTCCCTTTGCTCCACGTAATCTCGGATCATGTGAGCCTTCCGTTGTACATGCCTAGACTTGTTGCTGGACTTAAGCTCCTTAGCCTGGAAGATGGCACCACTATTATCACAATAGATGGTGATCGGGTCATCCGAACTAGGAACTACGGTTAGTCCCTGTAAGAACTGACGCATCCATATAGCTTCCTTCGCAGCCTCTGAAGCGGCATAGTACTCGGCCTCAGTCGTAGAATCTGCTATAACATTTTGTTTGGAGCTTTTCCAGCTGACCGCAGCGCCATTAAGAGTAAACACGAATCCAGACTGAGATTTCGAGTCATCTCGATCCGTTTGGAAGCTAGCATCTGCGTAACCGGTTGCGCATAGCTCAGTGTCACCTCCATAAGTCAATACCCAATCCTTAGTCCTCTGTAGGTACTTTAGGATATTCTTAACAGCTATCCAGTGTGTTTCACCTGGATTGCCTTGGTAACGACTTGTCATACTCAATGCATATGCCACGTCTGGACGGGTGCATATCATGGCATACATGATCGATCCTATAGCTGATGCATAAGGAATCCGACTCATGCGCTCGACCTCTTCCGATGTCTTTGGTGCCTGAGCTTTACTCAACTGCATCCCAGAAATCATTGGAAGGTTCCTCTTCTTGGAGTTGGTCATGCTGAACCTCTCAAGAATCTTATCTATATAAGACTCCTGACTGAGGGATAACATTCGTCGTGATCTATCTCTGTAGATACGGATCCCCAAAATTCTTTGTGCTTCACCCAGATCTTTCATCTGAAAATGGTTCTTTAACCAAACTTTTACCGAAGTTAAGAGAGGTATGTCATTCCCACAAGATAATGTAAATCAACATACCATATTAGGAAGACAATCTTGCTCCCACTCGACTTGATATATAATCATGGTTCCGTCGACCGATCGAGTAAATCCATTCTCTTTTGATCACCTGTTCCGAAACTATGATTCACTCCTCGAGGCTTGCTTAAGAGTCATAAATGAACCGCTTAAGCTTGCATACCTTCTTAGGATTTTTAGGATCACTGAAACGCTTCGGTTGTAACCATTTACAACTCCTCCTCCAAAAAACCGTTTTAGAAGGCGGTTTTTCACATCCATTTGCCAAAATTCATAGTCATGAAAGCGGCAATCGCTAAGATTATCCTAATGGAAAGAACATAAACCACGGGTGCAAAAATTTCCATCATAGTGCAATCCTTGCACTTGGTGAACCTTTGCCACTAGTCGTGCCTTATAGGTGTCTGGTTGTCCTTCTACATAATGCTTTATCTTATAAAGCCATTTGCACTGAAGAGGTCGTACCTTATCAGGCAAATCAACAAGATCCCATACGTCATTCTCATACATGGAGTCCATCTCGTATTGCATGGCTTCAAGCCATAGCTTAGAGTCGGAACAGGTCATGGCACCTTTATAGGTAGCGGGTTCGTTACTCTCTAGGAGTAAAACATCATCTCTCCCATTCTCCTCGACCATACCAATGTATCTGTCTGGAGGAATGGAGACTCTACCCGACCTCCTGGGTTCCTCAGGAATATCTACCGCAGCCGATGATGAAGGAACAGTTTCCTCCATTGGTTGCTCGGTTGTTGGCTCTTGAACCTCCGACAGATCGAAGGTTCTATCACTCGTCTTGTTCTCGAGAAATTCTTTCTCTAGAAACTTCGCACTAGCCGCAACAAAAACACGTTGTTCGGTAGCGAATAAAAGTAATGACCAAACATTCCTTTTGGATAACCAATAAAGTATGTCTTGACCGATCGTGGGCCGAGCTTATCGTCAGGTCTCCACTTGACATAAGCCTCGCAGCCCCAAACCCGAATAAAGGACAAGTTAGGGACCGTTCCCTTCCATAGTTCATATGGAGTCTTGTCTACAGCTTTAGACGGACTTCGGTTAAGTATTATAGCAGCTGACAAAAGAGCATATCCCCATAATGAGTCAGGCACAACCGTGTGACTCATCATGGATCGAACCATATCAAGCAATGTTCGATTTCTCCGTTCGGACACACCATTCAATTTTGGTGTTCCAGGTGGAGTTAACTGTAGTACTACACCACAGTCTTTAAGGTGTCGATCAAACTCCTTCGAAAGATATTCGCCACCACGATCTGAACGTAGTGCTTTAATCTTTCTATCCAGCTGTTTTTCAACCTTATTCTGGAATTCCTTGAACTTGTCAAAGGACTCACTTTTATGCTTCATTAAGTAGACATAACCATATCTACTCAAATCGTCCGTGAAAGTGATAC